>CAUYSK010084231.1:0-10182 GCA_963575035.1 Avahi laniger | reverse complement strand
CATGCTACACATCCAATAAAGGGCTGATAACAAGAATCTATTTATAACTGAGAAACATCAGCAAGAAAAAAATCAAACAACCCTATCAAAAAGTGGGCAAAGCACATGAACAGAAACTTTTCAAAAGAAGACAGAATAATGGACAAGAAACACATGAAAAAATGCTCAACATCTCTAATCACCAGGGAAATGCAAATCAAAACCACAATGAGATATCACTTATCTCCAGTGAGACTGGCCTTTATCAAAAAGTGCCAAAGCAATAAATGTTGGCATGGATGCGGAGAGATAGGAACACTCGTACACTGCTGGTGAGACTGCAAACTAGTGCAACCTCTGTGGAAAGCAATATGGAGATACATTAAAGAGATACAAATAGATCTACCATTTGAATCAGCAATCCCATTACTGGGCATCTACCCAAAAGAACAAAAGACATTCTATAAAAAAGACATCTGCATTCAAATATTTATAGTGACACAATTCACAATCAGAAAGATGTGAAACAACCCATGTGTCCATCAATACATGAGTGGATTAATAAAATGTTATATATGTATACCATGGAGTACCATTCAGCTTTAAGAAACAATGGTGATATAGCACCTCTTGTACTTTCCTAGATAGAGCTAGAACCCATTTTACTAAGTGAAGTATCCCAAGAATGGAAAAACAAGCACCACATGTACACATCAGCAAATTGGTTTCACTGAACAACTCCTAAGTGCACATATGGGAATAACATTTATCTGGCATCAGGCAATGAGGGGGGGAGGGGATGAGTATATATAAACATAACTAGTGTGATGACCACCATCCAGGGGTGAACACGCTTGAAGCTCCAGACTGAGGGCAGGGGGCAAGGGCAATGTAACCTAAACATTTGTACCCCCATGATATGCAGAAATAAAAATAAAATAATAAAACTATAGTTGCCAAAACAAGAAAAAAAATAATTCATAGTACTTTACAATTCCAAAATTAGCATTTGCTCCTTTTTTGTATTTTTTTGTCGAGATTCTCTATTTAATGTGACATGACCATCACACATTCCCTTACTTCTTTAATTATGCCTTCTTTCATTTATGTAAATATGTATATAATGTCTACTTTGAAGTCTTTTTTCTGTGGAATCTAACGACTGTCACAGGCTGTTTATGTTGCCTGCTTTTTTACCATTGTATAGATAATATTTTATTGTTTCTTTGCATGCTTTATAATATTTTGTTAATAGCTAAACATTGAATTAATATATGGTAGCAACTCTGTATATTGCCACCTGGTCCCAGAAGTTGATATTGTTATTTACTTGTTTATTTGCTTAATTACTAGATGAATTATTTCAGCAAAGTCACCTCCTCAGTGTTAAATCTTTGTTCTTGCTCCTCAGGAAGGTCATCTTTAGGTCATACTGAAACTGCAGTGGAATTGGAAGATCTTTCTTCATCTCTTTCCTTGATCACAACATTAAATTGCTGGCCGATTTGTCTATTGTTTTCAACAATACCCTGTGGTACAAATTGGTCTACATATTAATTTAATTAAATTGTGTTTTATTCAAAGAAATAGTTCCTAATTTTAGCATTTGATACTTGTATTGATTCTTGGGTAGAATCCTCCCAGCTTTCATATTCCCCAATCTGTCCTGAAAACTATTCATTCTCTCCTGTGAACTAGCCCAGGCCATGACTTCATTAAATCCAGAAATCACTTCCCGATTGTCTTCTACCACAATTTCCACTTTTCTTGAGAGTACCCTTAGACTTAAACTTCCCCATTCTCTGCTCTAAATGAAGTCAATTTCTTAGTGAATAATTTAGAAATATCTATTTTACTGTCTGCTTCTTCTCTGTAACAAAAAAAAGAACTATGGAGCTAAAAAACAACAAAGTTTTTCTGTGAGTGACTTCCCCTCTCTAGAATTAAGCACTTAGTGAAAGGGAGGTAGCAATTTAAGGTCCTCTTGGATTTTCTATTCTGCCATGAAATCAATGCTTCATGACCAAATACAAGGTTATCTGAGCTGCAGTATTCTCAGAATCCCACACTTGTGGTAGAGCTTCAGTGAGGGTGGACAGAAGAAAGGAGCCCCCACCTTTGGCCACACACACACATACACAGGCACACACATACACACACACAGAACTTAGCCTCAACAAAAAGTAACTGGAGACAATGAGAAAGTCAATTTCTTATCTCCCAGAATAAAATGTTTTTGACTTGGAGCTGGGATAGAGGACACCCTTTGTATTTGAATGCTGCAGTCTAGAGTAGAGTTTTTATCTTACTCAGTTGGGGGCAGGAAGGAGGGAAGTTTTGTCTCAAATACCACAGGCTCTCAATTTTCTTCCCAAATTTTCATAGATTGTCTTGAATAGATGATTCTTTACTTGATGTTTGCCCTTAGAAAAATTTCCAATGACTTTAAAATAATGTTCTTTAAATAATTTTCACCAGTTTCACTCGGGATCAAGTCTGTGGCATTCCTCCTGTTTTTATGCTGAAATCACTCCAAAATTGTTTTTTATAATTGATATGGGGTCACATGGTTTTATTTGCTTAGTCTGCTGATATGATGAATTATTTTCAATGAATTTTTAATGTTACGCAAGCGTTGCATTGATGGAATAAGTCCCACTTAGTAATGGTATATAATTATATTGTATACCATTGTACAGGATTTGATAATATAATGTTGAGGGTTTGCACCTATATTCATGAGAGATATTAGTGTATGCTTTTCCTTTCTGTAATGAATTTATCTGATTTTAGTGTTAGGATAATACTGGCCTCATAGAATGAGTTGTTAAGTGTTTTTTCTGCTTCTGTTTTAGGAAAGAGTTTATGGATAATTGGTATTTCTTCCTTTAATGTGTGATATAATTCATTACTCAAACTACTTGGCCCAAGTGGTTTCTTTTTTGGAAAGTTAATAATTATTGATTTATTTTAAATAGATTTAGACCTATTCAGATTATTTGTATCTCCTTTTGGGAGTGTTGGCAGTTTATATCTTTCAAGAAATTGAACTGTTACTTTCAATTTTTTAATTTTGTGGTCACAGACTTCTTTATAGAGTTTTGTATTATCCTTTTAAAGTTCATGGAATTAGTAATGAAGGTGCCTTTTTAATTACAATTTTGGTCATTTGAGTCTTCTCAACTTTTTTTTCTTGATTAATCTCCATAAATTTTTATCAATTTTATTGACATTTTCAAAGAAGCTGCTTTTGTTTTTGTTAATTTTCTATTTTTTTTCTGTTTGCAAATTTGTTGAATTCTGGTCTAATATTTATTATTTTCTTCTTCTTACTTTAGGCTTACATTGCTCTACTTTAATTGTCTAGAGTGAATCTTATGATACAGATCCAGATCATTCTTCTCCAATATATGCATTGAATATTATATGTTTTTCTCTTGTAATTGCTTTTGCTACATGTCACAACTTATAAGGTTTATTTTCATTTATATTTAATACAAAACTTTTTAAAAAAATTCTCTTCCAACTTCTTTGATTCTGGGGTTATTTAGAAATGTGCTATTTATTTTCCAAATATTTGGGAATTTTCTTTCCTGTATTAATATAGTGCTTAATTTTATTTTAATCTAAAAATATTTTCTTTTATTTATTTTCTTAAAAATATGTTAATGTGTGTTTTAGGTCCCACAATGTTTTCTATCTTCGTGAATATTTTATTAGAGTTTGGGTAAAATGTGTGTTCTGAGGTTGGTGGATGGATGTTGGATATTATGGTCGTTGTAAATATAAATTTGAGTAAGTTACTTAGTGTACTTATGTCCCCTATATCTTTATTGATTTTCTGCTTGTTTGATTTATTGATTATCTAAAAAACATATTGAATTCTTCAAATATAATATTAGTTTTTCCTATTTCTTTTATCAGTTTTATTAGTTACTATCTCTTGAAAATTTTACACTCTTTTAAGGAACATACACATTTAGGATTCCTATGTCTTCTTGGGGAATTAACCTTTTATCAGTATGCAATGTTCCTTTTTATCCCTGATAATTTTCTTCCTCTAAATTATACTTTGTCTTAAATTAATATGGCTAATTAACATTTCTTTTGACTGGGTTTAGCAAAGTCTTTCATTCTCCATCTTTCAATTTTAAGTTATTTCAGTCTTTATACTTAAATTGGAATTAATTTATTTCTTCTTTTTTCCCATTTTTAAAATGTAAACCTAAGTCTCTGACTTATATAATTCCTTTTTCCTTAAAAAATCATTTTTATATTTCTTTTAGAACTTGTCTGATGGCAATGAATTTCCTCAGATTTGATTGTCTAAGTATTTCTTTTTCACTTTTCAAGAATAATTATAGTGGATGTCAAACTCTAGGCTGCTATATTTTTTCATCTCAATATTTTAAATATTTTACTCCATTCTTTTCTAGTTTGCATGATTTTAGTTGTGATGTATGCTATAATTGTACCCCTATTGTAAGGAGTTTTTCTTTTGTTTTATTTCATTTTGTCTTTCTGGACTTTCTCTTTTCTGTTATTTTCCTGCAATTTGTATAAGATAAGTCTAGATGTGTTTGGAATTTTCTTATTTTTAGGTGCTTTTGTTGCTTGGTGTACTCTGAATTTCCTAGATCTGTAAATGGTGTTTGTCATTGAGTTTAAAAAATTTTGCTCATTATTATTTCAAATATTTATTCTAGGATGAAATCTACTTGGTCATGATGGATTCTTTTTTTTTGATAAGCACCTGCATTTGGTTTGCTAAGATTTTGTTGAGAATTTTTGCATCTATATTCATAAGAGATATTGGTCTGTAATTTTCTTTTTTTGTTGCATCCTTTCCTGGTTTTGGTATCAGCATGATGTTGGCTTCATAAAGCGTGTTGGGAAAGATCCCTTCCTTCTCAATGTTGTGGAATATTTTCTGCAGGATAGGCACCAGTTCTTCTTTGCAGGTCTAGTAAAATTGGCTGTGAAAATGTCTTTCCAGGACTTTTATTTTTAGGAAAGTTTTTTATAGCTGCTTAATTTACAGTACTGATACTGGTCTGTTCAGGAATTCTATTTCTTCCTGACTGAGCCTAGGGAGGCTGTGTGTTTCTAAGAATTTGTCCATTTCCTCCACATTTTCCAGTTTATGTGCATAGGGGTTTTTATAGTAGTCATAGATGATATTTTGTATTTCTGTGGCATTAGCTGTAATTTCTCCTTTTTCATTCCTGTTGGAGCTTATTGGAGTCCTTTCTTTTCTTCTGCTCATTAATCTTGCAAGAGGCATGCCATATTTTTTTATTTTTTCAAAGAACCAATTTTTTGTTTTATTAATTTTCTTATAGATTTTTGTTATCAATTTCATTCAGAGTTCTGCTCTGATCTAATTTCTTTTCTTCTCTTAGGTTTACAGTTGGTTTGCTCATCCTTTTCCAGTTCTTTGAGATGATTCATTACATTGTTTATTTGTGATACTTTAGTCTTCTGGATGTAGGAATTTATGGATATAAATTTTCCTCTGAGGACTGCTTAAGCTATTTCCCACAGATTTTGATAATTTGTGTCTCCTTTACCATTTAGTTCAAAGACTCTTTTGATTTCCATCTTTATTTCCTCCTTAATGAAATAATCATTCAGCAAAAGATTGTTTAGTTTTCATTACTTTGTGTAGATGTGAGCGTTTCTGTTAGAGTTTATTTATTTATTTATTTGAAGTTGATTTCTAATTTTATTCCACTGTGGTCTGAGAAGATGCATGGTATAATTTCTATTTTTTCTTTTTTTTTTATTTCAGGGCATTATAAAGGTACAAACATTAAAGTTACACTTTATGTCTTTAACTCACCCAAGCAAGGATTAGAGGCATGCCCTTTCCTCCACAATGCTCCCCATGTCCTTTTAGTTGTGGATTTATCCCCCCAACCCCTAATCCCTGGAGAGTATTACTGCAATATGAGCCCCCTAGTGTTCATCAGTTAGAACCCATCTGATGGCAAGTGCAAGTGGAGCCCATTCTTCCAATCTTGTAGTGCTTCACTTTGGATAATGGGCTTAAGATTAATCCAGGAAAGTATACGAGGTTCTAGATCACTGTCGTTTCTTATGATTGAGTAGTATTTCATTGTATACATGTAGCAAATTTTACTAATCCACTCATGAATTGAGGGGTACTTGGGTTGTTTCCACATCCTTGCAATAGTGAATTGTCCTACCATAAACATTCGGGTGCAGATGTCTTTATCACAGAATGTTTTGTGCTCTTTTGGGTAGATGCTTAATAATGACATTGCTGGACTGAATGGTATTTCTATGTTTAGCTCTTAGAGGTGTCTCCAAATTCTTTTCCACAGAGACTGGACTAATTTTCAGTCCCACCAGTAGTGTAAGAGTGTTCCTATCTCTCCACATTCTTGCCAGCATTTGTTGTTTTGGGCTTTTTTGATAAAGGTCAATCTCACTGGGATTAGACAATATCTCATTGTGATTTTGATTTGCATTTCTCTAATGATTAGAGATGTCGAGCATTTTTTTTATGTTTGCTGGCTATTATTCTGTCTTCTTTTGAAAAGTTTCTGTTGATTTCTTTCACCCATTTGTTGATGAGGTTGTTTGATTTTTTCCTGTTGATTTTTTTGAGTTCTAGATAGATTCTGGCTATTAGTCCTTTATCGGATGTGTAGAGAGCAAATGTTTTCTCCCATTCTGTGGGCTGTCTGTTCACTCTAATGATAGTTTCCTTGGCAGTGTAGAAAATTTTTAATTTGATCAGATGCCATTTATTTATTTTTGTTGCTGTGGTGATTACTTTGGGATTCTTCTTCAAGAATTCCTTGCATAGGATGATGTCTGAAAGCATCTTCCCAACAACTTCTTTTAGATTTCTTAAGGTTTCATGCCTTAGGTTTAAGTCTTTTATCCATCTTGAATTGATTTTTGTGAGAGGTGAGAGGTGGGGATCTAGTTTCATTTTTCGGCATATATATATATATATATATTTATTTTAATTTTTTGAGACATCCTTTGTGGCCTAGGATTTGGTCAATTTTAGAGAATGTCCCATGAGCTGATGAGAAAAACATATTCAGGGTTTTTTGGGTAGAATGTTCTATAAATGTCAGTCAGTCCCATTTGTTATAGAATTCTGTTTAAGCCCCTTGTTTATTTGTTTATTTTCTGTTTGGAGGATCTTTCTGTCCTGTTTGGTCTGAGGGGTGTTGAAGTCCCCATCTATTGGGGACTATTTATCATTTTGTTTAGATCAAGTAGGATTTTCTTTATGAATCTGGGTGCACCTGAGTTACGTACATACATATTTAGAAATTTTACTTCTTTTTGTTAAATTATGTGCTTCACCATTATATAGTGACCCTCTTTGTCGTTCATTACATTTGTTGATTTGAAGGCTACGTTCTCTGAAATCAGAACTACCATGTCAGCTTTCTTTTGGATTCCGTTTGCATGGAATATTGTTTTCCATCACTTCATCTTGAGTCTGAATGCATCCTTGTGGGTTATTCATGTTTCCTGAAGACAGAAGATACTTGACTTGTGTGTATTTATCCATTCAAACAGCGTATGTCTCTTTATTGGGCACTTCAAACTATTCAGATGTATTAAGAAAATTGATAAGTGGGGTGGATTTCTTTTCCTCCTGTTGAGTTGAACTTTGTAATCCATTCTGTTTTTGCTGTCCTCTTGTTGTTCCAAATACCCATGCTATACCTTCTGAAATTTAAAAAGTTCTATTTTTAAGAAATGACTAGCTTCATTCTTTCTTTTCCTTATCATTTCAGTTTAGAAAATTTCTCTTATTTATCTTTCACTTCACTGATTCTTTTGTCAACTGCACCAAATTTACTCTTGCACCTGTTAAAGGCATTCTGCATTTCTGTTACATTGTTTTTTTATTTCTAGAATTTTTAAATCTTTCTTGAAGTTGTCACATGAAGCTTACATTGTCCATTTGTTTTTGCATGCTGTCTAAATTTTTATTAGCACTCTCAAAATATTAGTTGTGGTTATATTAAATTCCTCATCTGATAGTTCCACCATCTGTGTTTTATCTTAGTCATTTTTTCTTGTTTGGTCTCTACATATTATAATTTCTGTCTTTTTTGAATATCTTATAATTTTTCTTTTGTTGAATGTGGGCATAGAGTATATAGAGTGTCAGAAATTGAGTAGATAGGTTTAAGTGTGAAGATTTATGTTAATCAACTGGATTGGGCTATGTTTAATCTTTTGTGTAGTTGTCCATGGAGAAGTGTTCAAGTTTCTCTATCATCCTAGTTTATGCCTCTGTTCTAGACTTTGGACTTCTCTAAGTACTATTCATAGATAGTCTGAGTTTTGAAGTTTCTTTAGTTGGTATCCTCTTATTATACTAGATCTCTGCAAGTGTGGTGGTAAGCTGTTGAAGGACAGATTCTACAACATCTTAATCAAATACTTCCTGACCCTTATCCACTATGTTATTTCCTCTTTACATGAGACAAGAAAGCTAAAAGGGATTGGACTAGGAGAAATATTATTCCTGTGGCTGAGTTAATGCTTTCAAAGTCTTTTCTTTAAGATTGTAGGCATTTGATATAGAGAAGGATCTGTTTGCATTTCACAATAATTATTCTTTTCCTACCCCCACCAAAGCCAAAAAAGTTTTTGTTTTGTTTCTTTTTTCAGATTATTATGGTGTGAAACTGATGAGGTTTGTGGAAATAAAGTACATGAATGCTTAGAGACGTCCCTAAGACTATAGCTCCCAAGGAATTTCTCATTCTTATGTTAGCCCTCACTCAGTTTTCAAGAATTCACTAGAATTATCACTTAAGCATTCCTACCAATATATGATTTTAGTAGCCTCAGCATATCTCAGTTGCTGTATCTTTCTGGGTGTGCTCATTCCTTGAAATTCTGAGGTAAAATTTTTCTATTCAGGGTGATAATTTTCCTTGCAACCTAAGTTCTTTTTGGATTCAAGAAAAATAATTGACTTTGGCTTTGTACAGCTTTTACTTGTAAGCACAGGAGGCACAATTTTAAGTTCTTTATATGTTGAAGATGAATCTGGACATCTGCAACAAACTACTTCATCATATTAATCTTTTATATGTTATTCTACTTCATTCTCCTCCACCCATCATTTGCCACAGAAATTTAGGTGATATTTCTTCATCTAATAAAAACTCAATAATAGTAATACTGAATAATAAATAAGTTTATTCAAAGGATCTAATAGTCTTATTTCATTTATTTCCATTCATGGTACATAAACACAATTGACCTTTAAATAAAATGGGGATTAGGGGTATTAACTCCTTGTGGAATCAAAAATTTTTGCATAATTTTGAATCCCCCCAAATTTAACTGTTAATAAATAACCTACTGTTGAGGAGAAGCCTTACTGATGACACAAACAGTCAATTAACGCCTATGTTGCATGTTCTATGTATTATATACCATCTTCTTACAATAATGTAAGAAAAAAATTATTAAAAAACAATAGGAAGAGAAACTATATTTACAGCAGCATATTGTATTTATCGATACTGTAAGTTACATTGTCTGTTTACAAGTTAAATCATCTGTCTGAAATGGTGGACAACTGCAGCTGCAAACCTCAATCTCTGGTACATATTAAGCAATTCAATTTTTTCTTGAAATGCCATGACTTTTCTCTCCTTCTTGTAAGCACTTCCAGCATCATTAGTGGCACATGATATGGGTTCCATGATGTTATTCAGGGTTTATAGTATTGCACTAAACATGATGAGAAATATGCAAGAACAACAGATATCATTTTTTACTATGATATGCAATGTACAGGAGTGATGAACTGCTCACACAGAGATGAATAGCATCACTCAGAATTTTAAGTGGATGCTAACAATGGTTGAGCTCACCACAATAGCAAAAGTAGGTTTTTACAAAATTATTACAGTAGTGTCTTATGTACTATAGCTAATTTTGTACAGTTATGATTAAACTATAAATCTTTATTTTATTTATATTTTTTTCTTTCAGCATATTATGGAGGTACATATGTTTAGGTTATGTATGTTGCCTTTGCCCCCCCCTTAAAATTCTTTATTCTTGTCCCTTTTGAGAGAATGTTCTAAGAACCAAATTAAGGAAATATGGACTATAAAAATTTTGTCAAGTAGCAACTGTACTTTAATCGCAGAAGGACTTTACAAGATCCAAGACAGA
>CAUYSK010084228.1:0-26529 GCA_963575035.1 Avahi laniger | reverse complement strand
CTTGTCTCCCTACCCTCTTTCCCATCCCCCCCAAAAGAAAACCTACACACCCACACACATAAATGCATTTAATTCTTGGGATGTCTCCACAACTCTTCAATGATTTATGCAAAACTCCTGAAGAAGCTAGGAACCCTCCATCCCTTGTTCCCAACCTCTTAAGTCAAGACCATTTCTTGATGGTGATTGAAACACTGCTGTATTTTGGATGGATCAAACCTACTTAATCTGTAATCCAAAAGTAGAGAGACGCAATTGGGGGCCTTCCATGTAGAAAGTCCAGGCAGAAGACCAAGAAAGGGATTATGAATGTATATTCAAGTCACTCAGGAACTTTTATTATACAGGTGCAAGAAACTTATGTCAAAGTGGCCACAAGATTGTTTAATAGGAGACGGACGAATGTAACTCCATGTTTACTGCTAGAAACCAAAGCTTTGTGTGAAATCTTGAATTTATGGGGAGGGAGGGAGGGTAGGAAAGCTTGTACTTGTCTGTTCTTTTCCTGATCCCTTCCTCTCATTCCTGAACTGCAGGAGACTGTGAGCCCCCTTGGGCTTTGGTGGACCCCATCCTGGGGTATGTTTATTTGATGGTTGATTTTGCTGTATTGGGTACTTCTTTTCCCATTTTCTAATCATTTTGTAGCACACATGCTGACTCTTTTCCCTTCCTTTCTACTTTCCCTGGGAAAATACAATGAATAAATAAAGACTTATTGTTACTGAAAAAAAAAAAAAAAGAAGATAAGGTGATATAATTGATACAGAACTTTTGAGAGACTGGCCATAGAATTTAGAAAATCAAAAGGTTCTACACTAAGACTCTTATTTCTTATGTCAAGAGAATGTGATCTAATTAGGGAGATACTGAGAGTGAGTAAAAGAAAGCACAAAACTAGACTATAACAATAAAAATCTCATGAACATAGAAGATGCTATGTGTCCCAACCCCCCATGGGCTGTTGATGTTCTCTGCAGAATCCAGCAGGACTGGTCACCTTGAATAGGCTTCCAATACAACAAAAAACTCAGCTCTGGAGGTAGCTCATTCCATACTTAGTCTGCTATTCTTCTCTCCTATTGAAGAGATATCTGCCATTTTCAAATTATCAGTATTCCTATTCTCCCCCTAATGCCATTAGGAGAGAAACATTCCCTCTTCTCATGTCCATTCCTCAGGATTTGAATAACTGACTATCATACACACAGAAAATTTTCCTGGCTGAACTTCCAGGTTTTCCTGGTAACTCTCTTATCACTGCTCTCTATTTCTAAATTTCACTCCCAAAATGAGGTACCCAGGAATGGATATCATCAGCATGGACGTGAAGTCGATTCATATATACAAATGTGTTCCATCACATCTATGACTTATGCCTCAATAAATCCAATCTAGATTTACACCAATATGTCACCAAGAAATACTTACCTTATCCAGATTAATGTTAAGAAAAACCACTATAAGAATTTTAGCAGAACACAATATAACATATATTTTATAATTGCTATATAAATCTATAGATTAAACTCTGCCCTAATGGAAAAATGTCACAATCTTGAAATATAAAGACATTTATACAAAGTATAAAATTATATTTATAGTACATAATTTACCCTTCATAGCTAAGAAAGAAATCATATCACACATAGTATTTTGTTTTTTTAAGGTTTTTATAAATCATTTTATTGTCTTCGTCTTATCGGACATACTCCAAATAACATAGTGACTCATTGACCAAAGAAAATCAGTCTATAAATATAAATAATAGAAATTTATTTCTATTAATTATTTTTGTTTCCTCATAATCATTTAAATTAGTATTATGGATTCTTGCCATCACCCTCTCATACATATAGTGTTGCAAAATTGGAAGAAATTTACTCTAATATAGCAAACATATCCCAAAGCAAAACCTATAGTTTTCTTGACCTTAATGAGCCAATTTATATACAGTCATATCCCAACTATCTAAAATTGGCTTAGGTCCCAGATGCCTATCTTTTTCATTATAAATGTTCCAACCTATCGAAATAATTCAGTATTGCTCAGGTCTTTGAGGCTTGGCTGTACCAGTGAACAAGTAAGGTCACAGCACAGTTCTTCCAGAATGGTAATTAATAAGAAGTAGCATTTACATAGGACTTTACATCTTCAAAGGACTTTGCAAACACTAATTAATCCATATACTAACCCTTTTAAAGGAAGTGAGCAGGAATTAGCATTTGTTTTATGAATGGAGCACTGACTTGCAATACAGCTGTGATTATGCATGGTCTACAGGGGTCACTAACAAGTGAAATAATGTCTTTCTCCATTACATTTAAGATGATTCTAGAGCAAGTTTTCTCAGCCTCAGTACTATTAGCATTTTAGTCTGGATAATTAATTGTTGGTGGTGGAGGGGAGGGGTTGTTCTGTTCACTGTAAGATATTTACCAGTGTTCCTGGTCTCTGCTCACTAGATACTTCCAGCACCACTCCAGTCTTGGCAATTAAAAAGTGTCCAGATTTTACCATCTGGAGGGAGCAAAAATCAACACCAGTTGTGAACCATTGTCTAGAAGAAAGGACAAAAAAGATTGATAATGCCTGTTGTAAGGTTTTCCCTTATAAGGATATTTTTTTCTCCAATTTACCTTCTTTTATTACTGTACATGACAATACCTCTGCATCTATCAGTTTTTCTTCTCACACTGTGTACAAAAATTACTGATACAGTACAGCATTCCAAGCATCATTTTGACATCTAAACCGGGTTCAGATTCCTGGTGTAAACTGTTAAATACAGCTCTCCATCTATGGACCTAACACTGAAGAGAATTTATCTGCCCCTGACACATCCAACTTGTAATGGCAGGACAGACATAGGATGGTAGCTGTAGACATTTGCCTTTGAAAGGGAGGGGGACTAGAGGGTAAAAGGAGTCTCTTATCCTGAAATCTAGCCAAACAAGTGTTCAGCATTCCTTGACAGCTTTCGAAGCTTGGGAATCATTCTCTGTGGCTCTTGGTTCCACCCTTTGGACTCATGGTTCTGCCCTCCAAGTCATCCTTCTTTTTTTAGGAAAGAAAGCAAATGCACGAAGCTGAGTATCTTTCTGAGACTGCTTCCTGCCAGTAGAATTTTGCTGGTCCCTCAGTCTCCTTTCATTTTATATTCTTCCTGTCTCTGTCAGTCCAAGCTAGCTGGGTTTCTGCTGAAATGATTTTCTCAAGAACCTCGTCCGACTCCTGAGGATTTCAGTGGAATTTACTTCATCACACAAAAGTCACACAATAGATCTTTGCAGCATAAGTGTCCCTCTACTTCCTCCTCCTGCTGAGATGGCTTAGGGACAACATGCTTAACCTTCTTGCTGTCCTTATAGGTTGATTGAGAGGATCTGAAAGGATCCTTTGTAAAATTAAATAATCTGATCTTTTAGGTATATCTGAAGTTAGAGCAAAGTTTGCATAACCACATCTTAGGCTTTTTCTGCATTCTATGCTTTTTGGAAGCAATTTCTTAATTTCAGAAGCTTTTGCTTTCTGGAGATGCTGAGAAGTTTCAAAATCATCACTTGGTGGTTCTTTTTTGTTTAGCAGACAAAATCAGATTTGTTTAACTCCTTCCACATTTTACTTTAAGCAACAAGAAATCAGGTGTCATCATCAACATTTTACTTGGAAATCTCTTTAACTATATGACTAAATTCATCACCTACAGTTCTATCTTTTACATAATCACAGGAGACAAATTCCCTAAGCTTTTTACCACTAAATAACAATGATGTATTTCCCCCCAGTTTTTTCTGAGATTTCATTGGTGGTGGCTCTAAAATCCAGATTTCTACTAACAGTCTGCCCTGGGATTTAAGCTTCTTTTATCATGCTCTTCAAATTTCTTCCAGACTCTGCCACTACCCATTTCCAAAGTCGCTTTTTACATATTTGTTAAGAAGCACCCCACTTCTGGAACCAAAACTCTGTGTTAGTTTTCTATTGCTTCCTTTTCGTCTGAAGGATAAACTGGAGAGCCGTCACTTCCCTGCTTTCATGACTGCTGCTAGAACTTGGTCCCTTGAGGCTGTGAGATCCGTTTTTTCCTGCTTCTTCAAAGCCAATGTGAGGAAAGAGAGAGAGACTATTCCCAGCTGAGTCCCCAGGCATAATGGAACTGCATCAAGAGATTCCTGCTATGTCCAGTCTGAATACCTGACCAGAATGGCTGTTTTATACCACCACTAAGTTGGGATTGACTTGTTATGCAAAAATAGTAACTATATTCATAATATATAAGTCCAATTTTGTTTCTTAATAAGTAAATTTAGTTTAGTTCTCATTAAATAACTTATAAAAGTAGTCATGAATTGTTGGCAGAAACTTTAAAATAGCATGCTAGATCCTATTTTTGAGCTTATTGTATATTAGAAAATTCGCTAAAAATTTCTTGTTTGTTCCATCATGAAGAATATATTTAAAAATAATTTGATGATTTTTAAATTTTGAAAATTATACTTCAAAAAAACAAGTGGATTATTTTTTGAAAATGGTCATGATTTTTCTCTAAGTGCTAGAGAAGGAGTGGAGTTTTTGCAGGTGCAGTCCTACAAAGAAATACATTGGGGTTATGACAAGTGTTCTATTACTAATAAATAAAAGACAATTGAATATAATTGTTGATATAGTTTCTCTTTTGTTCAACATTGTTTTTAGAATTGTTAGAAAAAAATTTGATATGACATAGGGAATTTTGATTAGGTGAATACAAGTTGTTAATCTGGTTACAATTATCTTGATAGTATTTATATTATTATTATGTATATGCTTTTCATTAACTTGCTTTATCTTAGTGTACTTTGTTTTTCATTCTTTTATTACAGATATATTATGAGACAAATTAAGTTACATATAACTAAGAATAAAAACAATTCCAACCTGAATAATGGCCCCTAGCCTCCATGTCAGCAAGGGGAGTTCAGCTGAGTGATCATACGATTCAGTAAATGAGTAACAAGGCCACTCGTCAGACTCCACTATTACAAAAGCTTAATTTCCACTTAGAAGCTTTCAAATTTCTCTGTTTTAAATGAAACATTAGTTATCTTATTTATCAATTCATAGAAGAAGCCAAAGATATTAAAACAATTATTAACTTTAGTTGGAAACATCTTTGTAAACCCTGAAGTTCCAAAACTACTGGTTGAAAAATGATGCTGTACCCTAAAGCTAGCATATTTTAGATTGCCTGTTGTCACCTAAGACTAAATTACATGACTCATAGTGTCTACAGCTATTAACAATACCAACATTCCAGCAAAAAGGAACTATTTTACAGAAGAATGTAGAAGAACATTAGCAAAATGACTCCAACTTGTCTTTTGGGACTTTAGTCTCAGAAAACCCTCCAAATTCTTGCTCCAATACTTGTAAGGGCCATAAGGAAAAGAATGTACTTTATTCGTTTAAATTGTAGAAAGCATGCATTTAGGTAATACATAGTACTAAATAATATTTTTGCACTTAAATATTATACTACGATATACTTTTTTAAAAGAAATTGAAAACCTGCATTATTCACTGAATTAAATTTCCTTTTATTTTTTGAAAAGGAACACCTCAAATTTAACAGTGGCTGCCAGGTATATATTCCTTAATCAGCAAGTAGGAAAATCAAAACAGCAGTACTCCTCATTAGGAATATTAGGAACTTTGGCTATTTTATGATCATTAATTCACATTCAGTAACAAAATTTCAACTAGTTTCTCAAGAATTCATGAATTTTGGCTCATTTATATATCCCATATCAGACAGCATACTAACACTGATATAAAAAAAACAACACTTACTATTATTTAAGTAACAACCCTCTGCCAGAGTTACATTAGGGTTTGGCTTTTAATCACTATGCTATGCTGCTCCTGAATTTCCATACGGAATCTCTCTACAAAACTGGGCTTACAGAAGGCAATCAACGATTGGAAGCATGTTTGTATGGTGGGGAAAATGGCATGATGATTTTTATCTTGAATGTACATTTTTAGGGAGTAGTTTGTTCATACATATATTAATGTCAGAGATTAATAAAAGCATCAAATCTATGAAAGATAACTGTCTTTACAGAAGGTAGAAGAATTTCCTATGTCCAAAGCAAATGTTAACGGAAATGAAAAGTCACGCCTTGGAAAAACCACTGTAGTCCATATGTAGTGATCCCCTCACCTCCCCTGGATGTCTCCACCAGCTGCTTGCTCAGGCCCATCTACCAACCATATCACTGATATGAGTTCAAGATCTCACTATGAAAATAAAAGGTGCACTAATAAATTAACTCAAGGTTCCCAGTAAATGGCTCTTGGATGTACCAGAATGTTGAAGTTGGAAAGGACCTAAGAGACTCAGAGAACGAGAAGTCCTACTTGGGATTGTTGGTCGTTCAGCAGGACATAGGTTGTTCAGTAGGACATAGGACCTCTTTGTCCTATGATCAAGGACCAGTAGGTTATGTGGCCTTTTAAAGGGTCAGAAAAGAGTAATGTCAGCAAGAAGGCTGAAGAAGTCCCAGCCCTCTTGCCCCAACACTGACTTAACGACACACAGACCAAACTACCTTTACTATTTTATGTAGTTTAATATGTTTTGTAGTCAAACACATCAATTACTTCTTTCATGGGTTTAGGTTTCCAACAACACATGGATTTTTTTCTTTATTTCTAATTCCTGAGTTCTGTTAGCTTATTTCAGAGTTTTTCTATTCTAAAATGTTATTCTTTCACATCTTGTATGTTTTTTTTTTTAATCTTGTGGCTTATTTTGAAATCATGTCAGGTTACAGTTATAGATTACAGTTTTATTCTGCTTATGGGACATTTCTTGTATGATTTCATTCTCTGTGGAGATGTTATTCTTCCAATTTTTCTTTTATTCATATTTTTGTATATTTAGCCCCAATACTTTCTGGTCATTCATATTTAGGTGAACTCAGCCTCTCTGAATGTTTAGAAGAAAATGTAGTTAACAGTATCTTTTCCAATTTCACAGAACTCTCATTTGTGTTGCTTTCCAAAACCATAGTGATTTGCTTTCTGAAAATTATGACTGTTTCCCTGCCTACCCTTATGTGGACTTTCTATTTCCTTTGTTGTTATCATCTCTATTTCGCTCACTTTGTATTCCAGTGCTAGCAGTTTATCTTCAGTATGAGGTCCTGTCCTGGAAAGTATGGATGGTGGCTGGGTTCTGAGAATTCACAGGTGAGAGGCTGTGCCAGTCGCTGCAGATTCACCTGGGGCTCCTCTCTCTCACCTGCTACCAGATTGGACAATGTGTGTCCCAGTTTCAGTTGCTGCTCTGTCCTCCCCACTGTGCTTTCCAATAAATACCTGCTGAATACGGAGTGTCTGTTTTTCTCAGGTCCCTCTGAGACCTACACAATCTCTCCCTTCTTCACACAAATACTAACACCATGGAAGTCTTATAGCTCACCTGTTTGTTCTCATCTATTTGTAAGTTTGGCTTTTGGGGGAAACCACATCACTTAGTCCTGTTGTAAATGTTGTCTGTGGGTTTCTGGTTGCTATTTAGTTCTGTTTAGTTTTTATGCGGGAACTTGCAGAGATTCAAATCTGTGCTGCCACTGCCACCATCATCGTAAAATTCCAAAAGCTACTGGCATTTTCTGAAGCATTATCACGTTTAAGAAGTCTATTTTTATTTTACTTAGTTTTGTTTTTATCTCTTTTAGAAAGAATGCTGTTGAATTTCATAACAATTCCTTATTGCTGCCTTTAATCTATTAATACAGTTACATACCACAATATGTATTTTTAATATTGAATCATCCTCACGTTTCTTAAGTTAAACATTACTTGGAAATATTTATTGCTTTCCTTCTTGCAATGTTAATTAAAAAGTACATTATTGGGATGTTTTGCCTCTATGTAACTATGTAATCAATAGTTATTTTTAATATTTAAGTAATTTATTGAAATATAATTTATACAGAGTAAAATGAGCAAATCACAAGTTTAAGAGCTTGGTCAAATGTACATATCTGTGTAAACGACATGCCAATCAAAATGAATTTCCATCACTCCAGAAAGCTCCTTTCCAGGTAATTCCTCTTTGCAGAGCCAAGTCTGTTCTGATGTCTATCACCATAGATTAGTTTTGTCGGCTCCTGAACTTCCTATAAATGAAATCATACAATATATACGCTCATTGGCATCTGGCTTCTGTCACTAAGTGGTGGGAATCCACACACATAATTGTCTGCACCAGTTGTTACTCTTTTGTTGTTGTTGAGTAGAGTTGCATCATATAAATATACCATAATTTATTTATCCATTCTCCTATTGATAGGCAAATGGATTGTTTCCAGTTTGGGGCTATTATGAATAAAGCTTCTTCAAATATTCTTCAACTATACCGATCATTCTGTAGACAGCTTTTCCTCTCTCTTGTGCAGATAACTAGTAGATTTGCTGAGTCACAGAGTAGATGTATAACTAAACATTACGTTTTTCAAAGTGGCACCACCATTTTACATTCCCACTAGCAATGTATGAAAATTCTGGTTGCTCCAAATTCTAAGCTTTTTTTGTTAGGTTGTAATATCAAGATTCCTAAACCCTAAGAAATGATTTGGGTTGTTTCCAAAACTTTACAAAAGCAATTTAGGTAACCAAAACTTTTGTACCCCTGTAGAACTCTGGAAATAAAATAAAAATAAAATAAAATAAAATAAATGATTTGGGAAGACGTCCATGTTTTTTCTATGCTCCAAAACATTTCAAATATTAAAAGATGTATCTGTTCCTTCAAAGGCAACCTCCCCATGATATCTGTTACTCGTGTCTATTTGGTTAATTTGGTTAATCTAAATTACTAGTTGTGTGGATTCTCTTCTTCCTTCCATGTTCTCAGTACATCACTTCAGAAGATGGTTATCTTTTATTCTTGGTCAAAGCTATCTAAGTATCTGCACTCCCTTAATAGAATCCCCAACGAGCTCTTAACATTTATGGGGTGTACTGATAGAGAGTACAAAGACTTTATTAGAAAATCATATATATAATTTCAAGAGTGAAAAGCTAGGAAATAAAACTAGTTTAGACAATTCTTAGAAATGCTTGCATGTGAAAAGAAACATCAGCAAGAGAATATAGGGTTGTTGAAATGCTGAGGGAAATAGTCTCTAAAGAAATAGAAGGAATCATTATTTACTCTATTTCCCTTCTTACCAACTAAAATGTAAACTCAATGAAGGCAGGAATTTCTTCCCACTTAGATTGCTCCTGTTTGATCAGGGAGTAGAACAGAGCCTAGAATTCAGGAGGCACTCATGTTTGTGAGTGATTAAATAACAGAAAGCAAGGAGAAAATCAATCAGTAAATAATGGGTAACTGTTGGAGGTGATGGGTAAGTTTATGGTCTGATTGTGGAGGTCTCACAGGTGTATACTTAGCTCTAAACTCATCAAATTATATACATTAAATATGTAAAGCTTTTTGTACATCAATCATAACTTAATAAATGGTCTAAAAATAACTAAGATTAAAATTTAAAAAATTTAAATTAAAAAAAACCCTTAGACAGGAGGCTAACATATCTTGTTTAAAATTCTTCAATGTACTTATCATGAGCACCAAATACAATCCACAATCTGTGATGTGGCATTTAAGACCTTTCAAAATCTACCCTACCTGATTTACTTATATCTCTTTCTCACCCTTAAATCTGAATATTTCACAAATATTCCCCAAAATTTTCCCCTCTGCTAGGAAAATCCTTCCATACCCTATGCCTGATGAAATTCTACTTCTCTTTCCAGAATCTACTCACTTACAATCTCTCTGCGTTAACTTCATTGGAGAGGGTCTGGGTAAGGGTAGCAGATAAAAGCTGGAGAGCCCTTACTGCATGCTGGGTGCTACAGTTCAGTCCTCAGACATTCTGGTGAGACAGGAGTCATTTCCCTTTGAAAATTCAGGAACTGAGATTCAAAGAGGTTGTGACTGCTCCAAATAACACACATAATTGGTGGCCAAACTGAAATTAAGCCAGGATGATTTGATTGTAAACCTTGTACTCTTTTCCCTTCATCAACCATATGGCTTTCCAATGCAATCCCTTATTCCTTTAACTAGGACCCATTTATCTTTGTATTCCAATTATCTTTATTGTTCAGTACACTGTGAGTCCCCTCAGGGCAGGGATTGTCTTATTCACCTTTTTACCCAAATGATTATTAAAGAGAATAAGAATTTATTATACCAGTTGAAAGTGAATACTGTAGCTATTTACAGAATAGCTCTAGTGCTGAAAGAATTCTCTATTAGATGTTAAGTTAAACACATTTCTCCAAAAGTCAGGATTCCAGGTCCAAAGCAACCCTGTTCACTCAGATCCCAGGCAAAGCACAAGTATGAAGCAGCTACTCTGGCCACCTGACTTTCAAAGAAGGTGTCCTCAGCCTGAAGAAATGAATGAACTCTTTGAGGACAATTTTAGGTCATAAGAGATACAGAAGGTGGAGGAGTTCTTAGTATATCTGCCATCCCGCATTCTGGCAAGAAGCCATGGCTTTGGAGAATAAAAGCAAAATATATTTTTCAGTTTGCTTTGAAATATTTATTCCATAAATGTAATAGTTGACCAAGTTTATTCATTCTATTCTCTTGTATGCTAATGGTAGGAAATAAAGAGGTAGGAAATGAATCGTCTTGGAAAAAATAAGGCGGAGTAAAAAGATACTGCTATGGGTGCAGGTGGGGTAAATATGAAGAGAGACCTGAATGAGGTTCAAAGGAAAAGCAAACAGGCCCATGTGGCTAGAGTGTGCTAAGCAAAGGGGGTAAGTGGTAAGAAATGAAGTTGGAGTCCTAATCAGAGCCAGGTAATGCAGGGCCATGCGGGATGGGCCATGTTCAAGTTATTTGACCAAGGGAGTAACACAATCTGACTTGCAACCTTAAAAGTAAAAATGTTTTGGAAAACAGAAAGTAGTGAAGTAAGAGCACGAGGAGGAAGGCCATCAAGGATGCCACTGAAATAATCCAGTAAGAGCGGCACAGTGGTTATTGCTAAGGGTTGTGAAAGGTCATACTCCGAACACATTTGGAAGCTCTACCTAACAAGATTTGCCACATATTGAAGGTATGAGAACAGATGGAGCCTAGGATGACTCTGTGGTCTTTAGCTTGAGCAGCTGGCTGAATAGATGCACTAGTGAGGAGGGAAATACTGGAAGAAACCATGTCTGTTTGAGAAATCAGGGATTCTATTATGAAAAATTTGCAGATGAAATTATGTGATCTAGGATTACTTTAAAATAATCTGGAGACATGTAAATATTAAAGATTGATCATCGATAATTGTTTAAATTAGGTGATGTGTACATGCAGGTTCATTATACTATTCTCTTTTGCATGTTTTAATTTCTCTATAATAAAACTTCTTAGAATAGTTACAGACATATTAAGTTTGAGAGGCCCTTGGACTTCATGTGGAGACATAATATGGATAGATGAACAGTAGTTCTGAAAAGACATCGGGGCTAAATAAATGTAGCAATTATCAGTAAATTTAGAGCCGTGTAAAAGGAGAACACCTACAGTGTGAATAAAAATAGAAAATATATCCAGCACTGAGCAACCGAACTCTACAACATTTAGAGATGAGGAAAATAAGAAGAATTTTTAAAAAACATTTTTGCCAGGATTTATCAACTCATATCAAAAGTCACTGAAGAATACACAATTTTGAACTAGTACTTTCACTTCTAGGACTAGTATACACAGAAAAAATTAATAGGAATAGTATACATAGACAGTGTAAAAGATTTACTACAATGCTTAATAGGAAAAGAAAAAAATGTGGGGGTGACACGTTGCAATAACCTCAAAATTTGAACAATGGGCTAGCTAAATACAGTATATTTCAGTGGAATATTGTTCAGCAATTAAAAATGATTAGGTATATTTCAGCGACCTGTAAATATTTTCACAATTCATTGAGTGAGAATAGCTGATTAAATAAAGCATTATAGTTTGTATTATGCATATTTGTTACAGTATTTATTTTATACTTTCCTTACCATTGATAACCTAAAATAGTAAATATTATCTTTGGTAGTAAGATTACAGACTTCTTTTCCCCACTACACTTTCCTGTAGTTGCAATTTTTCTCAATAGACATAAAAATATACATTTAAAATTTTTAATAATGCTCATTCAGTAATGTGAAATACAAAGGACCTTAAAAAGAGACCTGATTCCAACCAGTCAAAAGTTGTATTGACACCATAAAATCATTTGTTGAAATAACTATTGTGAATTGTTTTAAAATAAATAGAACATAAGAAAGTATTTTAATATTATATTTAATATTTTATTTAAATTAAGAGATATAATAAAAATCATATGCATTTGCTCCATTGTTTGGATAAAATTTCCAATTACTTTCAAATAATCTACACACAGTATCTCACACACCAAATTTCAATATGGTCATGAAAATATATAAGCTGTATTACAAAGCTTAGTATATAAATCCAGACATAACATATACTATACACATTGACTTTAAGTAACTTAACTATAAAAGTCATTTTAAAAAGTCATAGCAGTTTACTTCTCTTCAGTGTAAGTTACAGCATGCATGCCATGTGGACACCAACTCAATGATTATAGGTAGGAATATCACTTTTGTGAATGCTATTTATACTGGAGTAGAAATTCACATAGAAATACTTTCTTTAAAACATGTTCTGTTTCAGACAAAAAATTAGATGTGGGCTAACTACTTTAAAAATTGCAAGATTTATTTTTAATTAATCCAATGCAATTTTAAGTTTTTAGATCATTAAGTCTCATTCATCTTCCTTAACTTAGCAAGATGAAACAACATCATTGACAAGGTTTTAATGCGTTTGACCTTAAACTTAAAAAATAAATTATTTTACATTTTATATTTAAGAGGCATTTTAGCCTTGACATAAAAAGATATATTCTTACAAGTCCAATTATAACAATTCTATCCTTTTTCTTGCAATGCTTTTATTAGATAAAAAACATTAAATTTTTTACTTGACTTCAGAAGATACCGTTTAGAAGGTCCAATTCCTTTATTGAGTTTAGAAGTTTCTAAATGTATTTAATACCTGAGTCAAAATTCTAGATTTCTATATGGGTATTATACAAACACTGTTTCTTTAAACTGTTTATTTCATCTTCGTTATAAAAATTATCAAATAGTACACTACTAAGAGAATTTTTTCTTTCTTGGCTTTGGGCCATTCAGTGTCTTTTCAATCTTAAAAGTTAAAATTATTATTATAATTTAAAAAGTTAAAATTCCTATATCTAATAATACTTTTTAAGCATATAATTTAAGAGACAAAAATAAAATGTAGTTTACTATTTTATCATTACCATCTGCTGCAATGAATCTGCCAGACCAGAGGCTTTTTTCAATAGGAAAACCAGCTTTAAATCAAATATTGATTTTCCTCCTGTAATTCACATTTGTCTATTGAATCAGTTACCCAATCTTCTTTTAGGATTTTAAACTTTCTCTTAAAATTTCTTCTAAAAGCTTTAAAATTTGCAACTCGACTATGATCTTCCCCAATGATAACATGAGACACTCCTTCAGCTAAACAAGAAACTACTTTTGCTCCATGAAACTGAAGTTCCAAGGCTTTAATAGCTAATCTTGTTCCCTCGGTTTTGGTACTCAAATCATTAATAACACTATACAAATCCAAATACATGGTGTGGCGTCGAAACATACTGAGGGGAGAGTGGTCCCAGGAATACCGACATTCTAAATCAGCAATCACAGAAGACATTTCTTCAGGAGTCTGTTCATCAGAATTTTTAATTGCTGAGAATACTTCCTTCAGTTGGTTCAAATCTGTATCAACAAAATAACTATCACCATAGCAATCATATTCACGGGCAAAATGTCTTTTTGTTGATGGACACATATGAATCATAAAGCGAGGCTGCCATGGCACACAGCTTTTGGCCTTAAAACATTCTAAAAGCCACACAGGCTTGACAACATCATGTTTATCTGAAGAAATTATGTTTCTCACCCTGATGTTCTCAGACCCTGCAATTACACAGTACGTGTCTGGGCCTGGATTCTGTACTATATAACCACCAAATTCTGCAATTCTATTCTCCAGGTCAGTCTTGGGATGGCTGTCTGTTCCACTCATAACACAAAACTCGACATCTTCAAATATATTAGAAACTTTGTTTATATTAGAAAGATTAGGTGCTTTTAAGTGTTCGATAATTCCAATAACTTTCTTCATCTTTGGGGCAGCTTTCCGCTTTTTTTCCTGTGGTTCATCATCTATACCTACATAAAAGTGTTTAGATGCCAGCTTTCCAGATGCTTTCCCCCTAAGTTGCTCTAAGTCATCCAGAGTCATGCATTCATGCCACTCCTTGTCATCTCTTATCTTTTCAATTCTCGGAAAACGCAATGTGCAGCCAGTTTTATACATGTCACTGGGGACGATCTCTGCTGCCTTAATCTGAACGATGACAGAGTTACAAGGTTCGATGTACACTTCTGGCTTCTCTGTTCCACATAAAATGCTACTTGGTGGAGTTTTTTTATGAAAAGGCTTCCAGTGTTTGGCCAATTTCAAACCCAGATCATACAGTTCTTTCATGGTGTAACCAGAGCCAACACGAGAGAGAGTATGAAACACAGATGGGTTTTCACCTGGAGGGGGCTTCTCTGCTACTGCACACAAAAAATGAGACATCATCCCACCCCGTGAACCTTTACCCCAATAGCCTCCAACAATTAAGATGTCCAATTCATCCATTAGTTCACTGACATACTCTGGTTTAATTTTTAACCATCCTTCACCTCTTTTGTCTGGCTTGTAAATGGATAGAGGATGTTTTATCATGATACCCTCTTCTCTTTTATCAATTGCTTCATTCAATGCATCAATTACTTCATTCTTAGTATGAGCTTGTGTTTTCTGTACTATTTCTATTCTACCTGGTATTGGTGTAAAAATACTACTAAGGATTTCATACCTCTTTCTTAGGGTCTCATGTCCCAGTTTTTTATTATTAATCATCAATACATCAAAAACACAATAACATGTTTGCAGATCAGAATCTTCTACCATTCTTTTAATATCAAACTTAATCCCCTTTTGCATAAAAGTTTGTGTATTAGGGTTGTAGGCCATCATCTCACCGTCAAGAATACAGACTTGTATATCTGTTTTGAATGCATTATGAATGAATGGGGAAAGAGAACCTTCATCTGGAGAAGCACCAAACTGATCAGTATAATTATATCCATTTCTGGAGAAGTATTTATATTTAGTCCCATCTTTGTGCATTTGCATACGCTCACCATCTAGTTTGGTTTCGATGTAGAAAGTCTGGTGTTTCATGTCCTTCTCAATGCGCTCAATATCTGCTATAGCAGCTAGCATTGGTTTAAAGGCAGAAAATAAAGTGATAGAAATATCGCTGAGTCCTACAGAAGGATCATGAAGTTGCCTGCAGACTTTTTCCAGATCTGTGGTGACACTATGCAACTCAACAGCATCATTATGAAAAACAGAAAGTATAGTTTGCTGACTAACGCCAAGCTTTAAATCCTTTATGATCATCCGTATAAGCCACTTTTGCTCAAGTGCTGAACTCTGAGTTATAAGTTGAAGAAGACTCTTCTTTATTAGGTCTTTTCTTTTAGCAGAATTATTGCTGGCAATAGAGTCTAAAAGGTCATTTACTTGCTGTATAGTTAAACTTCCTTTCTGTAAACATCTTGGCCTCAACACAAAGTAGGCAATCACTGCAAAGTCTCCAGCATCTCCACGAGTTCCAGTGGGTGTTCTGTAATTTAAAAGTTTAAGGGCATCTTTACCTTCTCTAGGTAAATTAAGCAATTCAATATAAAGCTTAGCAAGCATAGTTTCTTTGATTCCATAGGCCATTCTCTCTCTTTCTAGTTGAGGAAGAATTAGTCTCATTGCTGGATAAAAAGAGTCCGTGACATCTTTTTGGTTCTTATGAAGGGCATCATGAAATTTTCTCCAAGAATCTAAAAATTCCCTGAAGTGTCTGATTTTTTCTGCACGTCCTTTACCTTTCTGTATTCGTTCTAAAGTTGAACATAAATCTGCAAAAGGAACGTGAGATGCAACAGTTTGTGAAGTTTGTGAGGCAGCCATAGAAGCGATGGTGAATCCTCTCGTTTAACTGGTAAAGCAAAAAAAGAATAACTTTAAGCAAAAGATAAAATTCAACTAAATGGTTAATGTAAAGACGTTATAGAGATCACCTGGATCATAATAAATGTTTACTAATGTTCCTAAATGAAAACAGATCAATGTTATAAATATCTTTTCAACCTCTACATTTAACAACTATTTTACTTCAATCCTAATTAGAATTTATTATCAAAATTATCACCAGCCCCATCTCCTATATTTATAATACTGAAAAATCATTTTAATTATATTTCTTCCTAAATTCCAACTTTCCTTTAATTATTCTATAGTTTACCTATTTAGCATGTAATGCAAAAGAATATTGCTAGTAATTAGAACAGAGAAACAAATCAAGCTCAATTCACTTCACTTCTGAACTATTAAGGGAAGTTCCTTTACTGTGTGTCTCTTCTTTCTCTGTCAAACCACCACACAGCACCAGAAACAAACTTCCTAAAATAGACGTTTTTAACAATTCACTTGCTCAATGAATTGAAATTTGACTTCCCAGAAATTTTAAATCCCAATCACAGATAGGGCCCTTGACAAAAACAAAAATAGGTAATTTCCTCTTCCAGACCAACAAAGCCTAGTCTATGTTTACTTCCACTTCTTTCCTGCTAGCTATGCCAAATTATGCCAACATTCAAAACCCAATTCACAATAACTTCCTCATAAAATCCTCACTTTACCTATTTTACCATAATTACCTACCATTTTATAAATATAAATTTATTAGTACATTTTTTTGTTCATATTCCCATGCCAGTTATTCCCCAAGTACTCAGTGACCACATATGAGCTAGGTTACTGTGCTATGGGCAAATACAGTATGTTTCTGCTTTAAAACAACATATATTCCATAAAAAAAAAAAAAGATATAATGGAAACTAATTATAATAAAATGCTAAGTGCTTTAACAAAACAAAACATAAGTAAAATGTCCTGAGACATTTCACTGAAGTATCTTCTAAGAGAAGAAAATAATGGGTACTTGCTGTGATAGGGTCTAGAATATTTGCTATTAATAAAATAGTTATAAGTATGAAATATCTTTGAAGTTTTAAATAATGATACACATTCTATTGGAATGTATAATATATCAGAGTTATTTTAACATGGTTTAAACTACATAACATTAAAATAACTTTTCCAAAAAAGATATCAAGTAAAACATGTGCTCCCGGAATATAAACCATGTTTTTTCTTGTGGTTTCAGGCATCTTCTGGCACATGAATAGGTAGTGCAGGCAGTAGAGTCAGGAAGCTTAGCTGGAACTGGGGAGATTTATTACAGTACAGAGACCGTGAAATTCACCAACCCAGGAAACGAGAAAAACACACACACACAAACACAAGCTACATTATCACTTAATATCCAGTAAAATAAATCAAATGGCTAATTATGATACCACATTTACTAAACTGTCAGTCTCCAGAGTTCAGAAATTGTGTTTTAATTTGTGCCACTAGTGGCAGATACATAGTAGGTTTGTTTGCTGAATGAATTACTGAACACAACAGAGTTGATTCCTGGAAAAGCACACTAGGGAAGGCCATGGGCTAGTTACACACATACATACACATACCCACTCACCCACCCCAACATGGCTGGTGAGATTCAATTTGGTTAAAAATACTCAGCAGCTCTGACTGCACTGGCAATGTTTCACAACAGCCATTTGGTGGCCTACAAAGAAAAAGCTGCACTTCTCAGTCTAATTTCTGACAAAGGAAACCCAACTTCTACTATGTTAGATCAAGGTATAAACCCACGACAGAACACTTTCATCTTTGAATATAGTAACTGCTTCCTCTCCCTGTATCTGGTTTGCATAACTGACTGGGCCACCTGGTTACATATGTTCACTGACCTACCCCTCAAAACATGGGGTACATTAGGTTATATATAAATTTATAACTCTGTGTTTAGTAATTCACTCAGCAAATAAAGTATGTTAAGAAATACTTCTTTGAATGTTTAACTATATATAGGTATATAGTTTCTATAGATCTATTTGTAGATTCTATACGGTCTCAAAGTTTTCCCTCAAAATATCCCAGGCAAAAACTCAAATTATCTGGAATGATAAAATTTAGGTAATGGTATGGCTAGTCACATATCCTAAAATGGCTATATAGATAGTAAAGATTTCAAAATTACTAAGAAATGAATACACATAAATATTTTTGCTCATTACAATTGTATAAGAAGTTGAAGATTAGGACTTACATTGCTTTTTACATGCTCTGTAATTTTATTTTTTGGATTCTGAGGTTTTAGCTGATGCTTTCCAGTTGCAATAAGACAAATGAGGAGGTCTGTTGTTAGGACTCAAGGTTCTGGAGTCTAATCTCAGTTCGAATGTGGGAGTCTAACATTTAAAAGCTACGTAATACTGGGCGATTACTTAATGTGTCTAGGCTTCAGTTTTAAGTGTAAAATGAAATTAAAAACTATGTAGAAATTGCAATGAGGATGAAATCAGATAATCTACATAAGATGCTTAACACAGTAGTAAGTCCTTGATAGTTTTAGTATTATAATGCTTGCTGATCCAAGCAACATTTAAAATTTAAATACTGCAAAATCCTAAGCAGATAAGAAGGAAAGAAGAAGTGGGGGATGCTATACTCCTAAACAGTGATAAACAAAGCTTTCAAGAGAATGAATGAGAGTAATTACTACACAAAAATTACTCATCATCTGGTCAGCTGCTGCCCATCTTATCCTGAAGTGACACAACAAAACAAATTAGGAGGTTTTATTCAGTGAATACGGAAGATGATTAAGTGTTATTTTATTGCAGAAAAAAAAAAGAGAAAGTGCCTAGTACAACTTAAGTTTCCTTCACGCAACCCTTGAGAAGTTGTGTTTCCCTGTGGGACAAAGGGTTTACAGCTGCCCACCTTCCACAGCACTTACTGACATTTTGGGAGAATCTCAGCAGAAAAAATCGGCGGCACAAAAGGCAAGAAGGGCTCTAGGATCCCGAAAGTTAATGAAAGACAAACTGTAAAATGAGAAAGTAATTTCCTACAGTCTCTTCCACTTCAATGGCCCCTGTACACGCTTGCAAAATCTCGAAGGGTTTACATCATCTCCTGCCCCAAGCCCTAACTCCCCAACGGATTCCGAGTGAATATCTAGCTTCAGGCAAATGCCGTTACCTCTCTGAGCCCGAGGGTCCCATCTGTAAAATGGGATCTTGAAAGTTTCTTGCGACGTTGTCAGAATCAGAACGTACTCCAGTAAAGCAGGCAACGAAGTTCCAGAGACTCAAAAATGGGAGAAACTGTCGTCCCCTTGTTCCACGTTCCAGGGTCTGGGTGTAGACAGTAAGCCCTCAATCAAGAGGTCAGGTTTCTAATGAGGGCAGTCGCCAGCGCTGAGAACGCTGCCGCCGCACCGGCCAGCCAACCCCGCCTCTACACACAGCCCCACCTACCTCCACAACCACGCCCACACCCGCCTGCCGCTGGGCACCCCCCCGCCCCCACAACAGGCCGCCGAGCACAATACCCACCCGACCTCAAGCCAGAGGTTTAGCAGCCAAAACGTCAGCACCAGGCAGCAAAAGAAGCCGGTTCCGCAAACTGCTGGCCGCGCCGGCGCAGTGGCAACCTAAGGGCCCCCCGGAGGCCGTGACGTCACGGAAATAATGTGCGCAGGCGCGGCCACGCTGGGGGTGAGCGGCGGGAGGGCCACCAATCCCAGCCCGCGGAGCTGTGGAGGCGGGACCCGAGAGGGAACCTGGTTACAGCTGTGACTAAACTCAGCTCCCGTTAGCCTCAGCAGCAGGTGCTCTTTGCAAGCGGTTGCCCCAGACCCAGGAGAGGATTTTGTCGTTGAGCGAGATCACTTTGTACATTGGCTGGATACCAGGACTCTGAGCCCTCCTTAGCAAGTGACAGCGTCTCAGAGTTCTCATTACCTGCGCGTAAAACAGTGAACTACATTCATTTCGCTCGTTGGTTGTGAAAGTGCCCGGGAGAGAAGAGGACATCCTCCCACCCAAAACGTCTGCTGTCTCATTTAGATAGAAAAATAGGCTTTTGCAAAACTATCTAAGGTGATTTGTTTTTTCATGATGTTGGCAACTGTGATCTGAGTTCTTGTCTCTTAATACATAAATAATACATCATTCGTAATATATAATTTTTAATAAGGAAATGAACAGTTATATGCCCAGAAATAAACTATGGACTCTTCTCAAGGATTCAAACTAAAGTTATTTTGACAAATCTTTATCGAGCATCTATTATGATGTAGTAACTATGCTAGATAGTCATGACTGAGAGATGGAAACCAACCCGGTTGTTATGCTCCAGGAGCTGTTAATTTCCTCTGAATTTGTGCTGTGGTCTGTCCTTTTCCACGGTGGAGAAGTGAGAAGTTATCTTTAAAGTGATAAAAATAACATTTATAATTATTTCCTTGTAAGATAAAATTTCCTTGTTGATTTAAGTTGAAAGTGAAATTTTGCTGCAATGGGCTCTGAGAAATTTTAGAGCTGTGAGTGCCCTTAGAGGTTGTCTAACGTACAAAAACCTCATTTTACAAAACTGACACATTTAATTTGCAGTGCGAGTTTGTGCTGGAGGTAGAACCTAGAGCTCCTTCCAGCTCAGCAACATTCAGTTATTTTCTTTGCACGTCTAATTCACCTAAATTACCTGAATATTTCTCTGAAATCCTCTGCAATGTAGTAAAGTCACATGATACTGTTTTGTGAATAATTCCTCTACCTACTGTTCAACTTAATTAGCTTAGTTTGGAGGCTCCTCAATAGTGTTAAGTTAGAGGGGCGGACTTGTCTGTATACATTTGTACCTTGTTAAACATCTACGGAGCTCCTATAGTGTCGGAGACTGGACTTTGTATTAGCGATATGAGAGGAACCATTAATTATGATTCCAGACAAACTCCAACTTGATTCAAAACCCAGTCTTCATTTTATCATGTAATTTTAGCTGCTTAGTTCAAAGAGAGTCAAGGGTTTTTCTACTAAATATCTTCTAGAATCGCTGTGATTATTGGTTTATGTTAATGGCCTAATTAGTTCCTGGTCCTTATTAAGTAATCAACAATAGGAAGCTATGAATCAAGAGCCCGTCTTTGACCTGAAGCTCTCCATCTCGTACCACTGTCACCGCGTAAACGGTGCTTGCTAACGTCACAGAAAAGAATTTAAGGACGCGCACACGAAGTCAAGCCACTGACAGTGGCAAGTTTATTAAAATGAAAATACTCTCAATTAAGAGAACGGGCAGGCTTGAAAAGAGCAGCTGTCGGGAATGTTAGCTACCTTTTATTTTCTGGGATCAGGGAAGGAGAGATGGTCAGAGTTTGTATTGTTCGATTTTTGTCTCTTGGTTGGGCCTTTTCCTCATTTGGTCGCTTTCCTATCGGCCTTTTTAGTCCTTATCCTTAATTCCCCCGTTTTCCGCAATGTTAATTAATTATAATTACGGTATAATAAGGAAAAGGTTACTAGAGGTGACGCAGGTCCTGCACCTGCGCATGCGCTAATGCTAGGCAATCCTGGTGTTTGCAGCAATTCTTGCTGTTACATAGAGAAGACCACAGATTTGGCTGTTGGCTCCAGTCATGATTACTAACTTCTTCTTTCTCTCCTCCCTTGCTCGTGTCTGACTACCTGCTCTTAACAGCAGGATAACATACATTAAAAAACAAACAACAACAAAAAACGTATGAAATATCGTCTATATAAAATAGGGTACATAGACTAGGGAATGCCCAGGGCAGGGGGAGGCACACATCTGTAAACAAGCAATTCAGTACAGTTTGGTGCACAGGGGGGTTGACAGCGAGGCTAATCATGCCCAAGTATCAAGGGCCCATTTGTGTGGGTCCTTTCAAGGTCTTGGGAAGGGCCCTAACAACGTGTTCCCATGGTCGTGCACCTCAGTAAAATTTGCGAAAATAATTCTCTCTTTAAAAGGGTTCTTCAAATTGTACAAAGTTCAGGCCTCAAAAACCTTGCATCCGCCCTTGCCCTCACAATCCACTCTGATAGAGATAAAAAGAGACAAACAGCTGTGGAAGCTCTTTAAGTCCTGGAACTCACTGCAACACCCCTAACAACCCTATCAAGCAGACATAGTTTCTTCTGTAAAAACTGCGTCTTGTAGAAAGATCTGGTGAGCTCCCCGACGTCACTGGTTCCAGGTCGGGCCTGCCCGGGGTCAGGCTCCACCTCGCACCGTAGGCCTCGGGAACCTGAGGGCCTCCCAGCGCTCAAAGGAAGGTGAGAGGCCACAACCCTCCAGCTGCAGAGCAGGAAGCGGAGGCCTGGGCCGCCGAGGTATCTTTTCCGTCCGAGCCACCGTCGCGGGACTCCCCGCACCGCGGTTTCTGCGCATGTCCGGGAGTGAGGGTAGACTTCCCACTCTGGGAAGGAAGACTGAGAACAGGTTATGTGGGAGCCGGCGGGGGCATTTGCCTGCGACACCCGAGCGGGGGCCGGAAGTGGAGCAGCTGAAAGTCGCGCCTCACGAGCTCCGGCTAGACCGTGGCGACGGCAGCGGCCCCTCTGCTGGGGGAGGACGATGAGGAGCGACGGAGGCGGCGCGGGGGGACGCTGCTGCGCGGCGCTCGGTTTCGTGCCCGCGGCCGACTGCGCAGCCTGCCAGCAAGTCTGAGTAAGTGCGGCCCGGGGACGCCGAGTCTCGAGGAGCCCGAGCGCCGGCTCCGCGCCTTCGAGGAGGGTCGCGGGCAGCCGCCGGCTCCTCACAGTGGGCACGAAGCCCTGGCGGGAGGCCGGGAAGAGGCCGCAGAGCCCCAGCGGCTTCCTGGGGAGGCGTGCGGAGGGCCGAGCGCCGGAGGCTGTGCGGGATCTGGCCCCAGGCGCTGTGCCTGCCCCGGCAGCAGCCGGTGTCGGTCGCCCTGACCCCGCTTTTCCGTCACCTCCGTGGCAGGGAAAACAAGCAGAAACCACATACCTGTTTGGAAACTAAAATGCGGTTATTACCAATGGCTCGTTTGGTGTCATTTTGTTTCTGGAACCTGAAACGCTCTTAATATATTATATGCCAGTTGTATTTCCAGTAATGTGTAGAAATCTATGATCCGTAAAATTGAGCCCTCCTCACCTCCACCCTCCGACACAGAGATGAAAAGTAAAATAGAAAAACCTTACCTACTAAGATTAGAGGGATGCAGTAGTCTTGATTTAGGCACCTCTAGTAACAGATTTAGATCTGCGAATACCATGGCAGGAAGTTCTGGGGTTTTTAAGAAACATCAAGAGAGCGCCGCATACCATTGAAGTCAGTTTGCTAAAGATTTTTGTCAACATTTATTTTACGTAAAATGCTTTATTAGTGTTATTGCCCAAGATAATCATAGCTAAAAATAAGTCTCATTTAACAGCTCTTTTACTAGTATTTGCTATGTAACAGTAACTGAATAGAAAGAGACAAGAGTATATTGGCGTTAAGTTTTGATGTTTGATTTTCATTGATCCTCTCCTGGGTGTGTTTTTTTTTTTTTTGCCGTGGATTAATATTTGTGTACATGCTTAGGTTAATCACATATCTTTGACTAAAATGTTAAATTTTATTCTACTACATAAGAATTCCTGATTGTCCACTTAGTGTCATGATTAGCCTACTTAAGACATCAAGTGCTCAATTCAGTAATTGTTAATAGAAACTTTTTGTGTGCCTCCTATAGCCTATGGGCTATATACTGAAAATACAGAGTTGAGTACGATGAAGTAAGTCACTGTCATCAAGGAACTCACAGGCTATGTAGGCAGGTTAATTACCCTGTAATAGTAAGTGCCACCACATAAGTTTGCACAAATTACAGAATATGGAATGGTTGGCAGTAGGGAGTAGGGAACCAGGGAAAGGTTTCCGGAAGATCTGCCTGAGCTTGGTTTTGACAGAAATGTGGGCATTGCTTTATTCGATCGTTTCCAGTGAATCATATCCATTATTTAATCCAAGACTAGTTGGACTTCTGGTTGTACTTTCACTAACTCTGCTCTAGTAGGTAAAATGTTGTCTCATAGAAGTAGTTGCATTTATTAACATTATTACATTTGATCTCAACAATATTTCAATTAAGTCTTTCATCCTCTTTTCACATGTGAATAAATAAATATTTAGAGAGGCTAAGTGAGGTGGCAAAAGCTACCTAGCTATTAACAGACCATTCCCCAAAACAGTCTCCTTTCCACTGTACCACACCACCTTCCATTGGGAGTTAATTTGGAATGATGGAAGCAAGGCTGCTTCTGGACCTACAGGTAGATCTCAGCACACCCGCTGCTGTTTTCTCAGGCACATCGAAGGGCATCTGAATAAAAGAGTTTATTAACCAAGTTGTCCTGGGCCAACAATACGACTTAGTGGTAAGTATAGAAAACTGTTGGACCAAACATTTTTTCTGTGATCTTCCCTCTCTTGTCACTTATCACAGGGGAATCTATCTTTTATTTTTCTGTTTTCATTAATTTAGAATCTATTTAATTATTACTCAAGGCTTCTAAAATCTTTTTAATTCTTGTTCTGTTGCCTCAGGAAAATCTAAAGCCCTTAAATACCCTTATCTGAGTAGAGCTAAAAAAGGCTCTAGTTCTTGTAATTCTTCTAATTAAGATTTTTTTCCTCAAATGACAGACTTCATAATACATTATTTTATGTTGCTGTTTCACATGATCTTAACTCCTTTAACAACAGTACATTCTGCTGAAATCCCTTGAAAAAATGTATTTCCGGGATATGAACTACGTGCATTTATGAGCTAGCCTGAAAATCTAGCTACTTCTGTAACATTGGTTGTATACAAGAAAATAAATTCTTAGTTTTATCCATCTGGTTTATAGGTAAAGTTTTAGAAAATTGCCCATTCATAAGTTGGAAACTTGGTGAACTTCATTATCAGTCTAAATTCTGACATCACTATTCACATTTTTATTAAAACCATTTCAGAGATTCATAATCTCAGAACAAATTGTTATTGGCTTCCATAGTGACAATAATCTCTGTCAGAGTTGACTCAATTTGCCAAGTCTTTCATGCTTCAAGAAGGGGGAAAGCACAAAAATGCAACTAAGTTGCTGTCTAGTATAATTTTTGAGATACTTGCTCATGTGGATTTAAATCCCAGTTTGAAATGCTCTCTGAACTATTGAGTTATTATCCAACGTCTCCATAGGCAGTTACTGTTGATTTGTCCCAGAGGACTATGAATATTCACTTTTTCATAATTGATGACATGTGGGTAACCATTAGGGAAATAGATAATTCATTCTGTGGTGTCTCCAACACATTGATAGCAGCTATTTGTGTTTCCATTTCAGCTGTGCAGCTGGCATGATTTCTTAACTTCCCAGTGCTTAGCAGAAAAGGAGATATATTGATATAAGAATGTTGAATCTGAGTTCTATATTACTTGAAATGTGATTGGAAGCTGTGAATTTCTCCAGAGTAATTAATAAGCACCCTGGGGTCCTCATTTTCTCCTGTGATGTGGTTGTCCGTAATGACACATGAACTTGCTTTCTACTACTTCGTCGTCACTCAAACCTACACATTGTTCTGCCCATCTAGATATTTTTTTAAATGTATGAGCAGTTTTTATTTTTAAACAAGCTGTTCCTGAAATTGTCAATTTAAGACAAACTTAAGGACTTTAAAAAAATAACAGTATATTTATGATTTAGGACTTTTTAATTGTATTTAAAATTGTTTAGCCTTTTACCAAATTGTTATGGGGAAATTCACATTTAATTCACCTATAGGTAAAAACATTTTTTGTAGTTTTCAAAGACAGTTTGCTATTGACTGAATCAGTAAATCAAATATACAATGCACAGTACAACGTAAAATTTCGTAATTAAAAAAAATCAATTTAATTTGCGGTGCAGTTCGGACTTTTATTAGAATGTAATTTTATCTGTGCTAAAATGTTATCTGTGATGGAATAATAATTTGTCTAGTTTATTCTCCTAGTTATTAGAGCAGTAATAATTAAAATGTATCCACTCCCATAGTTTGAGCTTTAATTTTTGATATATTAAAGTTGTTATTCTTTATTTTTAAGTTTTAGATTAATATTACTGGGTAAAAAACCTTAAATATATTTATAATATAAAGTACAACGGATTTAAATATGTAATACATCTTTCTTAATTTGAAGGAGGCAAGTCTCTGGGGAAAAATACAATAACATTATATAGTTAGACAATATAGAACAGTGGTTCTCAAACTTTTTGGTTTCAGACCCCTTTGTTTGTTTGTTTGTT
>CAUYSK010084227.1:0-40590 GCA_963575035.1 Avahi laniger | reverse complement strand
CCCAAGAGGTCTTGAGCAGTGGACTCGGTGTGGCTGGGTTACAGTTTGGTTTTATACATTTCAGAGAGACAGGGGTTACAGGTAAAGTCATAAATCAATACATGGGAGGCATACATTGGTTTGGCCCAAAAAGGTGGGACATCTCAAAGCGGGAGCTTCCGAATCATAGGTAGATTTAGGGATTCATTAGTTGACCATTGGCTGAAAGAGTTAGGTTTTGTCCAAAAGACCAGGAATCAGCTGAAAAGAATGTTTGAGTGTTTTTTTCTATCATATGATGCTATACCAGAATCAGGTTGGGAAGTAAACAACGTCATAAAAACCTGTTTACTGAGATTTTATCATTTGTAGGCATGACTCATCTGGTCTCCTTAGGAAGGAGTTTTGAGCAAAAGAAAAACGTTGGAGTTCAGTCCTCAGTAGTATTATGTATATTCCCATTGTTATGCAATCTCTAGAACTTTTTCATCTTACAAAAACTGAAACTCTATACCTATTACACAGCAACTCTCCCTTTTTCTTATAACCCCTGGCAACCACCATTCTACCTTCTAGTTCTATAAATTTGACTACCTTAAATACCTCATGTGATTGGACTCATACATTATGTCATGATTGGCTTATTTCACTTAGCATAATGTCTTCAGGGTTGATCCATGTGGTATCATGTGTCAGAATTTCCTTCCTTTTTTAAGGCTGCATAATACTCCACTTTATAACACATTTTGTTTATTCATCCATTGATGAACAGTTGGGTTGCTTCCACCTTTTGGCTACTGTGAATAATGCTGCTGTGAACATGGCTGGGGACAAATATCTAATTACATCTCTGCTTTGAATTCTTTTGACATTGAAACTCAGTGTTACTACAAGTACCCAGAAGTGAGATTACTGGATCATATGGTAATTCTATTTTTAATTTTTCAAGAAACTACCATATTGTTTTCCCTAGCACCTCCAGCATTTTACATTGTCACCAATTTGTTTTGTTGTTCTTTTTGTGGTTATACTTTACTATATATTTATCCTAACTCAGACAACTGTTAGACTACAACTAGGTTTTAAGTAACTTGAGGGCAAAGATTATTTTTTTGGAATTGTAGGATATTTTACAAAATTTTGTGTCCCTATAGCGTAGTGCTGAGGATATGGTAGGTGCTGAACACTTATTGATACTTCAAGTTTGAAGGCCAATAGTCCCGTAGATAGTGAGTTGCTAACACTCACAGACACACACACCCGGAGCAAGATTAATTCAGCTAGAAAATTCATTCTGAAATTTTGCAATCACTCTCTAAGACTGCTAGTGACCTGGCACACATGGGAGAGACAAATCACCCAGATCCCAGTAGCACTAATTCAACAAGTGTCTGCATTTCTCCCTAGGCCTTTCTGCAAACTATAGACTCCAGTCAGGGGAATCGTGAGTTTTCCACTCTTCAGTACTCTGATGCCAGGAAGTGGAAAATTACCATGTCCTGATTTTCCTCTTTGTTTTTTAGCACACTAATCATCTAACACTGCTTTTCATTTGAATCTAGTGGTCAATACATTTTATTAAGCAACTATTATGCTTAGCCAAATGCTAATTTTATTGAGTAACCACTATGTACTCACAGTGTTAAGCACTGGATTTGTAATAGTGAACAAGAACTGCTAGTCTAGTCTGGCATGAAAGTCTCTAAGTCAACAGATTAAACAAAATAATTAGAAATTGTAAGCATCAAGAAGAAAACAATAAAAAGGGGCTGAGCTAGAGAATAAAATAGGATATATACTTTATGAACAGGGTCATGGAGGCCTTTCTAAGGAGGTGCCATTGAAGCTGAGAGCTAAAGGATGGGAAGAAACATGACGTGTGAAGAGACATGGGGTAGCTGAAGGTGGTGTCTTAGGCCAAGGCCCTGAGGTCAAGGACCTGGCTGAAGCTGAGACGGGGGGAGTACCAAGAAATAAGACGGCCAGACGAGCAGAGTTCTGAACACAAGACTTGTGAGGCCGTGGGGTGGAGTTCTGAGCTGTGCAGAGGGTGGACAGGAGAGGCCAGGACTAAAGGCAGGAAGACCAGTTAGCAGCTCACTAGTGGCCCTGCAGTCTGTCTCGTACAAACTTTTAATGCTGAATTTTTCATAATTGATGGCACTTTATTCTTTCTAGATGTCTCCCTTACTTGACTGCATATTTTTAGGTCAAGAGTTGTGATTTAGAATTTATTTAGCACCTAATAAATAGGTGTTAGATAAATATATTTGTTGAGTATGTGGTTGTTTTACATGCTCAATTAGCTTGAGATTTGATTGCTGAATCTCTCCAGTACCTAGCAGAGTACTAAGCATAGGGTACACATGGAGGATTAATTTGGGGGCTCTGCATAAGAACCACATAGGAAAGAATATGTTATCTGGCATTTTCTCTTACTTTACCGTATAATCTTACCTGAATAGAGTTAGGAGCCTTTTTCTATGAATTATTCATTTTGACACATACCCTGTAAAACATCTAATGTCTCTAACCTTTTGGGATTGTGAGTCTTCCCTGACCAGCATTTAGAGTGAAATCGTGGTAGCACTTTACCGATTTACCCCTCAGCTCTTTCTCAGTTCTTGGCTCGTGTGAATAAGAAGGCCAAAATGCTCTTCTGGGAAGGCACAGCGTGGATATATGTTTTTTACTATCGCAGCAGAATTGTTTTGAGTACACTTCGGCCATGAGGTTAAAGCTCTCCACGAGGAACCCTTAAGCAATAATTCTGCTGCCCTCTAGCCGAGCGCTGAAGTCCCTCTGGAGTGCCGAGTTCCCCTTCCAGAACGGTTCTGAAATGACTTTACTCACTTCCACGTCCTTTCTGTTCCTATTGAAATTCTTCCAGAGTGCTAACGGTAACCTTCAGCCAGATGCCAGAATAACTTTTATGCTCCAGAAAGGTTTCTGTAAGAATTTATTACACAACAGAACACAAGCTTACTTTTTAAAGAAGAGGTCTGATGGGCGCAGCTGGTCAAAATTGCACTAGCGATACCCTGCGGTTAGGTTATTTCGGCTTTGTGGGTAGCGCTGAGAAATTGTTTTAAGGGATTGTGAAAGGACCAGCACACGTGCAGAGGAAAGGGTGAGGTTTCCTTCCTGGGTTCTGCTGCCACCATTGCTGCTGCTACTGTGACTGTCTTTTCCAACTGTTATTTTCAGAGTCGCTGAGCATGGAGTCTTGGCTCCCACACTTGTAGTACTGAATAAAAGCCCATGGACTTGGTCAGAAACAAGATGTATTCTCATAAGTTGGCCCCAAACTTGAGCAACACGTAGAAATCAAATTATTTTCAAAATTTAAAAGCATGGGACCGTGTACATTTTCATTCATTTATTGATTCGTTTATTCTGCAAATATTTATGAAACGCCTACTGTGTGCAATACTTCATACCAGCGCTGCGCTGGACACTTAGAGCCACTGGTGCACAAGGGAGACGTGGAGTTTACCACGCAGCAGGGCCTCCCTGGGTGTTTGGAGTTCCACGTGGAGGCAGAACGAAACGTAAAATCTATGCTATGAAGTATGCATTTCTTAGGTTTGGCCTCAAAAGCATTACTGCAAACTTGGCAGCATGAGACAACGGAAGTTTATTCCTTCCCGGTTCTGGAGGCTGCGAGTCTGAAATGCAAGTGGTGTTGGTTCACTCTCAAGCCTCCAGGGGAGAACCTGCCTTGCCTCTTGCAGCCTCTGGTGGCCGCTGTGTTCCTTGGCTTGTGGCAGCGTCGCTCCAGTCTCTCCCTGTCTTCCACGGCCTCCTTACTGCGTGTCTCACGTGGCTTTCTCGGAAGGATGCCGGTCATTGCGGTTAGAGCACATTCCAATCCCGCATGACCTCACCTAACTAATTACATCTGCAAAGGCCTATTTCCAGCTCACATTCTGAGGTTCTGCGTGGACATGAATTTTTGAGGGACACTATTTTAACCCAATCCAACAATTGGTTCATTTCATGAGAGCAATTAAAGTTTTTTCCTGTGCATTTATTTATATATACACACACGTGTAAAAATGTACATACGTGTGTGAATGTAATCTCATTATATTATTATTTTTTAGTGTGTTTATTTTTTCCTCTTTCCCTTGTTTGGTTTCCCCTTCATCCTGTTTCCTCAAATTAGTTTACACGCCCTTGCCATGAGGGAACTCACTTTGATAACCTAGCGTACATCTTTACATATTGATGTATTTTCACATCATAATATACAAATGCACACATGTGTACATGTTTAGTGTTTTGGAGGCATTGTTTCTTTTTCTTTTAAAGTGAGATTGTATTATCCACACATTTGTGTCCCTGATTTTATCTTTCAACAATAAAGTATTGCAGCCAAGTATATTTCTAATTCATTCTTTTACATTTCTGTATAATAATTCAGTGGAAAGATGTACTGCAAGATGGCCAACCGTTTCTCTCTTGATGCATATTCCAGCTTATTTTGCTATAATAAATATCCTCCATTGATGCTTATATTTCTAAGAGGTAGTGTTCTGAGAGTGGTATTTCTGAGTATGTATGTATAATTTTAATGTATTTTTGAAAGATTACTTTCCCAAAAAGCTGTAATAATTTACATTTTTATCAGCCATCTCTGCGATTACCCTTTTCCTTCATCTTGACGGTAAATTTTTTCCAATATAGTGAGTCTAAACGGCAACCTTACTCTTAACTTTAATTTGCATTTCTCTGACTAGTTTAAAGATTGCATTCTGTGTTTGTTGATCATTGAATTGGCTTGTTTGTGAACTGTCTCTTTATGTCCTCGGCCTATTTTTCTGTTGGGTTGTTTATTTCCTTCTTGTTGGCTTGCGAGAGCCCTTTGTATATTTGCAGATATTACTTTCTTTGTTCTCTGCTTTGCAATCCCCATCCTCCTCCACAAAAAACCCGATCATTTGCTCCTTGACTTTGTTCATGGTTTCTTTTGCCACACAAAACTTTTAAATTTTTATGTAGTCAAATAATTGTGTGTTTACTTTTATAGCTTCTGGATTTCCAGTCTTGATTAGGGTTTTCCTGCCTCTACATTGTGCATATAATCTCTTAAATTTCCTCACAAGAATTTCATTTCTTACAATTACTTTATTTTTCTATTCAATCATCTTAAGTTGAGATACCAAATGAATTTGAGGCAGTCATCCTAATGTTAACCAATCAGCAGATAGTATAATTCACAATGAATCATTATCCAAAGGATAGCCGGTCTTTCCTCTGGGATTTTCTATACATGGAGTCCAGTAAAATCAGCATAGAATATCATGGAAGAGTTTAGTTTTACATTTTGAAACACAAGGCCTATGTACAATATTCACAATATCTTGCTAAAATTTTATAAAAGTGGTCTTCTCTCCAAGAATTCATTGTAAAATCTCTGAAAGCACAATAATCTGAAAGGAATTGTTAATATGTCAATTAAAAGAATCCTGATTAAATTTTATGGGTGGTGAATTCCTAAAAGCATAATTTTATTTTATTACTATTATTGTTGTTTTTTGTCAGTGACAGGAGGTAACATTGTTCCATACATGAGGACAATGGAACATGTAAATGGAAGGTTTTGATCAACATTTAGACCTCTCATGCCCTTTTGCAAAGTTTCCCTAATGGTAAAACACAATATGCTTGAAATATTTTAAACGGCTTATCCTACTTTTATATCAAAAAAAGTCAAAGGTGGTGGTTGAATTAATCAAGACGGGACACGTCATATATTTATGACAACTAAGGTGTGTTGGACAATCTTAAATTCAATTGCTTTGATCAGTTGTTAATTCATGTATGAAAACAAAGTTTATGGTTTTGGAAACATGGTTGCTGGAACAATAATAGAGGAATCACTGGGCTGAGTTGCAAGGGTTTAGATACCACCTTCCAGTCCTGATTGCTGAGTATTTGGGGATAGTTATGCAGTTTAATAGAAAAACATGTGTTTTGTGTTCAGACAAAACTGACTGCTTTTGAAATTTAGGTTTTTTATCCACCTGTTTTTGGAGAAGTACATTTTTAAGACTTCCTGAACAATTATTTCCTTATCCATAAATTCTAGAAAATTACTCTGACCTCAAGAGATTTAAGGCTAAAATGAAATAATATAGATAAACCCCTCTGGCTCAAAGTCTGGCAGATAGTAAATATTTAATACTTCAATATTCTGTGCATCAATTCTTCTTTTCCAAAAGCAAGACATGATACTGTGTAGCACTGCAGCATAGTGCTTAAGAACATGAGATCTGAGTCAAGAAAATCTGGATTAAAACCCAGCTATGCCACTACAAAGCTGTGCAACTTTGAGCAAGTTGTTCAGGGTAAACTGACATTTCAGCTTTGGTCTTAGGATTCATCTCCAGTCTGCTATCTCATTTCAGCTTTGGCCTTATATTTTGGACAGCCAATTAGCTAATTGCCAATTTCAACGTCACTTCTGATATCCTTGAATTTGTGCATGATCCAATAAGTTACCATCATATCTAGTCAGCATGACAACATTACATACACAAGTGAGGTATGTATTTCAGGCACATTGCTAGTTTATATGATGGTTTGAATTATTATTTAGGAAATATTCATTTCTCTCCCGTCCCATGTATATGAAATATACTTCCTTTCCCTATTGATGTTGGGCTTGGCCCTGTGGTGTGTTTTGGATAATAGGATGTAGGTGTTTGTGATATAAGCAAAGGCTTAAAATGTGCTTGTGCAATGGGCTTGCTGTCTTCCATCTCTACCATTGCCATGAGAAGAGCTTCCTGCAAGAAGCTGCCACTCCATCAGCCTGGGGTCCAGAATACCCAACTATACGGTAGATCTGAGTCCAGCCTGCAGTGAGTTGCCACGTCCAGTTGGTCCTGCGCCTTGAATCAGTCACTCAGCCTAGATCAAATGACCCTCAGCTGACCTACAGATATATGAGCAAGAGTAAATAGTTGTGGTTTTAAGCCACTGAATCTTGGGGTGGTTGGTTCTGTAGCATAGCTGTCTAATGCAGCTTGTGAACATGGACTTTTAAATATAGGAAAGCATTTGAGATTGAACTTGGAGTGAAATTTTTCTTAAGAGCTTTATATCGTAAAACTCTATTACCCAGTTGATATACAAATGTTTGCGCTACAGTGATTAACGATGATTAGGAAAACTGATTTTATGTACAGAAATAATGTGTTTGGAACTTTCAAATATTTAAATAGGGAAACACTTGCCATATGAATATTAATGGAATTCTTTAATGAGATAATTTTAGAAAAATTATATATTCTTTGATCTAGTAAATGCTTGTGAAAGGTAAAACAAAAATACAAGTCCAAATAATAGCTGTAAAGTTGTCTTTGTAAAGCTAGCATTTTTATGTTAAACAAACAACTGAAAACTGATTTAAGTTGGAACTACTTAATTCCAGAGAAGTTATCTGAGTAAGTGAATATAGCACTCTTAGAATGATTTGAGCTTTGATAAAGATTTCTGTGAAATCTCATGAGGTATTTATCATCATCATCATCGTCATCCTCATCTTCATCATTGTATCTTCATAATCACTGTATCAATTAGGATAATTTGGTTGAAACTTTGTTTGAAACTAATAGAAAAAGACTCTGGCTGTTTCAGCAAAAAGAATATTCACTGGAAGGATGCTGACCAGGTGGCAGGCTAGTGAGGCATCCAGGGCCACCTATGCAAGGAGCCCTGGCAGGTCAAGGTTGGGGGAGGGACCTAGGGAGAAGGGTTTCCCCAAAATCTTTCCAAGGTGCTTCTTTTGGAGCGAATGAGCTCAAAACTTTTCTGTCTTATTGTTACTTTGTTCAAGATTCAGATTCCAGGAAGTAAGCATCTGAATAGCCTACACAAGAGAGGATAATCATGTGGACCACGGGGAAACTGTCATTTCCACCAAAGATATTGGGAAGTTACTAGCAGAGAAGGTGGAATGGATACTGATCAATCAAAGGATACCACCTCACCCTTACCTTTATTACTATTCTTATGCACCTATCATCTTTATTCTTCATCGCTGGGAGGTTTAAAGGAAAAGATCTACACCTGAGACCTATCTCGAAAGTATGATGTGAGAGCTTAGGGTTAGGATAGAATTTATGGCTGCCCATGAGTTAAATTGTGAAAGAAGTCTTGGGCGGCAGTAGAAATATTTCTGATGTGTACCAATTCATGTGTGATAGGACACTGCGAATTAGAACTGTCTTTCCTGTTAGAGAATGCTTAGTCAATCTACACATGTGGGTTTCTCCAGGAGGGTTTGATAACTTCCTCTGAGGTCTCTACCAACAGGATGAGGAAATTTTCCTTTCTTCCTTGTCGAGCAAGGCCTGTTTCACCAAACATTTTACCTTGTTCGTAGCCATATTAGTAATTCAGTCTTTCTTCTCAATACTTTTAAAAAGTTACTTTAATTTTCTGATCTTTGTTATCTTTGTTATCCTTTCATTAGATAGTTAGTGACCATGTTCCAAGTACTTTGGATTTGTCTGTAGAAAAGACAGGATAATAAGTTTCCCATACTTGCGAGCTTAATTTGATAGTAGACTAAACAAATAGTTATGGTTTTGATCAAATTGCCCCAAATGAGACATGTGATGGCTGTGTATATACGATGGGGGACTAACTTAAATGTGGAGGATCAGGAAGGGTTTCCTCAGGAAACCTAGAGTTCGAGCTGAGACAAAAAGGTTGAGTAGGAGTTACATTAGGAGGGCGGGATGGAGGCAATAGCGGCTCAGGGCTGGCACAGGTGTGAAGGCCCCAGGTGGAAAGGAGCTCAGCCTCCTGGCGAAATCCCAGGAAGATCAGTGCTCCTGCATTGGGATGAATGGAAGAGACTGGTGAGGGAGAAGATTCCCCTTTCTTTTCCAGTGCTGAGGCTGACAACTTTTAATATTTCAGGATGTTTCATCTTACCAAGTGGCTAATCTTGACCACATTTCAGGGAGGGAGTGGACAAAATGAAGAGAAATATTGAAGGAAGAAAATGTTGCCTAATTTGGGTACATGCCCCGTGAAAGCACTGGATAACTGCCACTCTACCTATCTCATTTCACTTCAAGCTTCCACCTCTTAAGCCACAGTGAGCAATGAGAGATGCAAATAACATCCAGTGTTTGAGGCATCCTCATCCTTCTGAAACCCATCTGAAGACTGGTTATTTTTTCTCTGTTGGATGCTTGAAAAATTTTCAGAAAAACAAGCCAGGCAGAGCAGCGAACCCCGTGTGTGCACACATTCCCTGTGACCTGCTGTTTCCAGTTCAGCGGGCCAACTCACTTGTCATAGTGAATCCTTTATTACAACAAAATATTATTTTAAAGCTGCAGTAACAGTAATTAGAAGCAATTGAGTTTTATCAACTAACACAAACTGTGGGATTTGGAACTTGGATTTTAGCTGGTATTTTAATGAAGTGTGTGTTAACAACACCAAATCTTCTGTCAGGGCGGCAGCTGAGTTGCATATACAGACCTTTGATGGGGAGACCATGTGTTAACGCTCAGAGGCGTCAGGCTCACGTGGGACCCTGCACGTCCACACCTCACAAATCTGTCTCCCAGGCCCATTTTTATTTTTTTCTTTTCGTAATGAACATTCTGATAGTCCCCACATTTGTTCTTATAACATTTTGAAATTAAAGATGATTGTTCCCATGTGCACATAATGATAATAGATATTTAGAAGTATGTAATGACAACTTAAATCTTCTCTTCGCTCAACAGTCTCATTTTAGCCTAAGATGCCAAAAGGACATGTGGCCCAGAGCACTAGAACTTATTTAGTGAGAAGTAGGTGATTGAGGAGGGAAAAAGAATAAAAGAAAGAAGGAGAAGAATGTTCTCTAATTGGAAATGAACATTTTTAGTGGAATAAATATCTGGAGGAAGCAGAGTGGTTTCTCTTTTTAAGAGAGAGCCTTCTAAACCTTGGCCAAGGGCCTTTTCAGCTGAATATTTTCAACGAGTAACCTGAAATTTCCTAAAGAAGCTCACACAGCCAAAGCCAAGAGCATCATGGCAGAGCTGAACCGTTTAAAAGATTAAAGGTATGCTCCTATTAGGGCAAGACTCAGACTAGAGAAGACTTAATGGACAGATTTTACCCTATCAGCATACCACTCAAAATAAAATCTAGTACTTTTGACTCTCTATCAGCTCTTGCCATCTTGACCAATGCCAGAAAATGTATGGAGACAGCAGGTGCCATTTCCCTAAAGAGGATAATGCAGTTATTCAATTTCTAGGGGTTTTATCCTGGCAAGAGAATCTGTGCATAGAAACCTGCTCAATATGTTTACATGACCCGGAAGTGCGAGGGGATTACTACTGATGGGGCTACCCCTGACCAAGAGGCAACGGGAACCGATGAATGCATGCTCCTCTCTGTCCTTATCTGGGCTGACTATGCGAGACATGTTTTATAAGAATCCTCAGATGGTTCCATAGAATTCAGAACCAGTATCCTGTAGTGTTGGCTAATGTAATACTACATCCCCACGTGTACTTTTCTTCCTTCCGTGTTCACTCACCCTAATACAGTTGATCCTCAAAATCATTTTTTTAATAAGTTACCTGTCTCAAGCTCTGCTTTTAGGAAACATCAGGCTAAGACATTTGGGACCAGGAGGGTTCCCAGAAAAGCAGACTCTTAGAATGGGGTTTTCGAGCTGAAAATCCCTCACCTGCCAGACTCTAGAAAAGACTCCACTGCTAATTGTGAGGAGTGACAGCGTAACCCCCAGCATGTGGCATCACGACAGCTAAGACAGTCACTTATAGCAGATTGAGAGAAGGCACAAGCTTGTTTGAGGCTGTGGCATTTGAATGATATGGGGGTATGGGCCGATGGTAAGAATTGTGTAGTTCATGGGCTTTTGTTAACCCCTTTGAAAGCCTTGAAAAGAGAAAATATCAGGCAGGCTATGAAAATCAGATGGTTTCTATGGCAATGATTAGAGAGACCCTGATGTCCTTCAGCCACTGGAAATCACATCCAGGATGGAGTTTTTAAGGGTGGCTGAACTGCGAAGGGCCCTGACTGCATGGCCTTGGCAAGTCTGATGTGACAAAGTCAGGGTCCTGCTAGTAGGAGTGTGATCTTGAGGTCTGACTTGGGGATACCTGGGTAGTAAAAATCTTAACCCCTCAATTCCCCTGAATGCTTCAGTTTGGCAGAATTAGCCTCCTCCCTCTTTCAAGGAGAGACAGTAACTTCCCCTTGCCTGGAGACCCTGCAAAGACCTCACATGAGGCAGGTCTTACAGAATGACTGCTCATGCACTGCCCTTGCTTCCCTGCATTGTTTCCCGGCTAACAAAGAGGCCAGGTTTTGGCACAGCTCGAAGTAGAGAAATACTGTCCCTACTCTGTGCGGAAATTGCTTAAACACCAAAGACCTACCCCTTCTGGCCAATGTTCATGGACAGAAACATAAGTAAGATTTGTGGGAGTGGATATCTTGTTGGACTAGGGTGGTGGTGGAAGGGGATGAAGTCTAAGGCCAACAAAAGGAAACGTGGTAACGTGGGAGCCCTCAGCCATGACCTGGGGTTCGGGGTATTGGCAAGGACACCTGGAGCTGGTTCTGATATGATCCCAGGATGGTTCCTGGAACCTTGGACCCGGGGACGAGGTGGGGACAGTGGGACTCCCTTGGCAGAGTGTTGTGGAAGGAGTGAGAAAACCCAGAGAGGTGGGAGTGTTCAAATGTGTCAATGATGTGAGAACAGAGATCCCGCTGTCTGACTCTGTGTCCTGGTGGGCCATGGAGGATGCCGCCTTCACTGAGACAGTGTGGGATTCACTGGTGACAGGGCCTCTAGCATCTTTGAGAAGCTCAGTCACAGCTTCTGTGCAGGCTGTGTTGACCATTAAAGATGCCTCCATGAAATGGAGCTCCCTGGAATAGGATTCTGGAAGGGCAGAAGCAAGATGATAACATTTAATCATCTGAGGCATGGTTAATTATCCTAATAGGCGGGAAGGCCAGAGTGGCTAGCAGGATACCAAAACCCACAGAGCTCTGTGATGATGACAAATAGATCATGACAGATAAACTATTAGATGCTAGAATGTCAATGGACTTGTATAATCAAAATTAATTGATAACTGGTGATCAAAGTCCTGACATCAGCCACTACAATGGAAAATTGCAGACCTCGCCATTTTCAGACCTTGGGTGGTGGGCATTTATACTCTGGAAGGCATGTGGTTCTCCCGGGGCGGGGCGGGGGGGGGGGGACATCCCATCTGCAGCTGTTTCCCTTTAAAACTGAAAATCATGGAAGGAGAAATGCTAATTTGTTTCAGCCATTGTGTGGTATGGGGTGTGAGATGACACCAGGGAGATGATACGGGTGTGTCTCTGAATGATTTTGAACAAGGAATTAAAGTGACTCAGCAAAAAATACAAATAGAAAATTCACCAGTTTACACACAAGAAAGAAAAAAATGAAAATTTTTAATAAACTTGAAAAAAACTAAAGCCCCCAAATTTAGCAAGTAATGAAATACCATATGTTAACCTAATGAATAAGCAAATTAAAAAAAAGGATTTCTCATTGTAGGCAAGGGCTTGGTAAGATGGTTTACTCCTGTATTACATAAATTATTACTATATACATGGAAGGATTTTATAATATGCATAAGAATCTTAACTGTGTTCAGATCCTTCGTCCTAGATAGGAATCTTTCCTAAGGCAATTATCTGAAATGTGAACAAGAATTCTTATGCACAAGTTGTCATCATTGATAACTTTTATTGAGAACTTACTATGTACTAGGCAATGTGCTAAACTCTTTACAGGGATTATTTAATTCAATCTTCACAACATGGAGGCTTAGAAGGTTATATTAATTTCCCAAATTTACAAAGCTAGCAAGTAGCAAGACACCTGGGTCAACACAAGTCTCTTTAAGATGTCAAGAAGATTGTGTTCTACACAGTGAAATATTATGAAGCTGTTTAAAATAATTTTTATAAAAGATTTGATATAAAAATGAAGTAAAGAAAGAATGCAAAATAATATGTTCTAAATATGTAAAAGAATGCAAAGAAAAAATACTAGGGAGTTATTAAGGGAGTTATTATTAAGGGAGTTGTTCCAGGTAGTGGGATTTGAGTAATTGTTTTCTGTTCCTTGATGATTTTTCTGTACTTTTCAATTTTTTTTCTCCACAAGCTTGCACAATTTTTACAAGGAAAAAAAAATTTTGGAGTGTTAACCCAATATAGCTGTGCTTTTTCCTATTTTTTTCTTCTAAAAGGCAGAGATATTAGTCCAGAGGTTATAGAAAACATATACAACTACATAGCTGAGTTGATCAATTTAAGTTGCTTCTGAGGTCAAGGACTTAGGTTGAATCCATCACAGATTCCATGACAAATCTTAATTTATCACGGAGCAGGCATGCCACCACGCATAAGGGAGATGTGTGGATTGTTCAACTAATATCCGTCACCACTATTGACCAAACAAACCAAAGCTCATACCCTAAGGATGGGAGGTGGATTGTCCAGGACTTGGAGCTGGTTCTCTGCTCACCATTATCAACCATCAGAGGGTTAGACAGGTTGAGTATCCCTCGTCTGAAATGCTTGGGACCAGAAGTGTTTTGGATTTCAATTTTTTTTCAGATTTTGGAATATTTGCATTATGCCAATTGAGCATCCCAAATCCAAAAATCCAAAATCGGAAACGCTCCAGTGAACATTTCCTTTGAACGTCATGTCACTGCTCAAAAAACTGTGGAGCATTTCAGAATTTGGAATTTTGGGCTTGGGAAGATCAACCCGTGTAGGTTATAGATATCCTCACCACTTGGAAAGTACCCGTGCAGTTTCTGACCTCACTGATTTTTCAAAATCTTTATAATCTTTTAAAAGTCTTCCTTTCTCTCTCTCCTTTCCTCTCCTTCCTTCCTCCCTCCCTCCCTTTTCTTTTTTCCATCCATTCAACCAGTGAAATTCTTCCTACAAAAGCTTCTACTCATCAAGTCACATTACTCAGCTGAAACAAAACTTGAGTAAATTCGGTCAAAGGCCCCATTTAGAGAAAAAAAACTGACTAAAATGAAGATTTAGAACAGAAGTTTCACCTGAACATGATGGGATTTCAGCACTACCACAGGGCTGTATTGTTTAAATGGGATGCTTTTTTTTTTTTTTTGCTATTCCTGATAAAATTATCATAGCTTTTCTTTCACGGAGCACTTCAGAGGCCGTTAACTTCTCCCTCATTTACACACAGCTTCTCTCTCTTTCTGTCGTATTTTGCATCACTTAACCCAGTGGAGTGTTTTCAGACAAAGGCTGCCTAAAAGCGGGGGCCCACATTGTAGCTCTGCGGCATTCATGGGCAGTATTGTTTTTGAAGACCATCTGCCTGTCATTTGTTTGCTGATTGAGTTAGTGCACCTAATAATATTTTTTTTATTGTACTGTGCTAGCCAATGAAAAGGAAATTATACACTCAACAGATGGGTCACAAACCTTTCTACCTTAGTGCATCTTCTCCTCGAGTTAGTTAAAAGCAGTCATGAAAGCAGATTATAAACGGAATAATAGCCTTTTTAGAAATGGTTTTTGCAGTGGTTACTGGTTGTGGCGCTAAACGGGGTGGTATCAGGTTTCCCCTTCTTTGTTGTACAGGTTTTCCTTGCAGGGACAATCTGAACAATGAGGGCTATGGAAGTAAAGAGAAGAAAAGCAGCTGGTGATTATGGGGCCCAGAATGTGGGAACTATGTATGCAGGAGCTAGCTGACATCATAGGGGCCGAATCGAACCTGCGTCCACCCTGACGGTGGCGGTATCAGAACCAAACCACCATTTGTGTCAAAGGTACTTGGTTGCCTTATTTTGCCTTTACTTGTGGGTAGAGAAAGTAGGACAGCAAAGTCTATCATGAAAGAAACCCCAATTCCCTTATTTTATATAGGTAGAACAAGGGTGAAACTTTGAGGTTATCACACTAGTTATCACTTAAATTAACAGCAAAACCCAAATCTCCTGGGCTTGATTGACATTGATTCTCCCTGAGATGTTTGTTCCTTTCTGAAACTGGTAGCTTCCTGTCCTTGTACCATAAAAATTCACCTGGTCTTTAGAGAGTAAACCTCCCCGCCCTGGATGCCATTCAGTGAGCTTGAGGTATGTTCAAAATGCATTCAGGCAAATCTTTTCTGGAGGTCTCATGACGCAGAGGATTATCCTACTTGTCCCTGAACAAGTTTTGTGGGCATAGAATTAATTTTGAATACTTTTACTAGGTACGAAAGCATGTATTGTTAAAAACCTGGCTTATTCTGCTTTGGACACAAATAGATTCTGCTTTCCTGGATCAAAAAAACTGATGGGCACAGTAACTTCTTTGTGAATCACTCTTGCAATTGCATGTGTTAATTACTAGCTCATTTTTTTTTTTCTTTTTTGCCATAGTTTTTGGCCCCTTGCCTCATCCCAACTTCAGACTTCCAATAGACATTTAGCCGCATGGTTACTTTGATCCTGGTGTAAGAACACTGTTGTGTGTCGCTGAGAGTGGTGCGTGTAGGTACGGCAGTGTAGGTGTGGGTGGGGGACCCGCAGGGTGACGGGATTGCTGCGAGCGCGGGCAGGGCAGCCAGGGCCTGCTGAGAACCTCTCATCCTTCAAGATCAACTGTCTTTGACATTTTTCCGATTGAGGAGTATTAATAGAACATTTTAATACTCCTCTGGCTTTGCTTGGCATCCTGAATTTATGTTAGCAATTTTCCTAGAGCTAATCTGATACCGAAGTTCTTCAGGGATTTTGTTTCTGCCTTCAGTGATGACTGGGCATTCTGAGGAGATGCCGCCAGGATAGCCAACGTAGGCGCTGTGTGTCTCTTTTCCTGGTGGGGAGGGATTCAGTGTCGTGGGAGGTCAGGCCCCGTGATTCTTGGTCACTATCATTCTCTGGACTGGGTGGGCTTCTGTGCAGCCGGATGTTTGCCTAGGTGCAGCCTCACTGCATAAGGTGCAACCCCTCAAATTTGCCTCAGGGGAGTCCCTCCTGTCCCCTGTCCTCTATATATCTTCCTGCAACCCACTGATGCTTGAGCCCTCCTAACTGGAGAGTTATTCTAGTCAGTTTTGTCTTATGGTGAAATGTGCATTTCTGGGAGTGTTTTCATCTGTAGCCTCATCGGTTCTTTGTGCGTAGACGTGAATGACTTTTTGAACATGTCTCTAAATTGTATTAGGGGAATATATGATTCATGAGGACGCTGGGAGCCTCAGAAAGTGGGAGATACCCTTAGGAAGGGAGACAAGCGATGGGCCAGGAGGGGGAAGGTGCTGACCCTGAGCCTGCTCTCCTGTTCTTACCATGACCTACGAGGGATTTGAACTCCAATCCTATGGCTTTTTAAGGCCTATTGGCAAATCAGCCCCAAGGAATACTTAGATCACGATCACTTAAAATCCCCGAAGCCTTCACAAAATCTGCATCCTGACCTAATTACACTGGCAGGTGCCTCAAATACAGATGTGTCCAAAAAGAAAAGCACACACAATACAGTCCCTATCTCTTCTGACTTCTCTCCTTGGGGGCCTCCCTGCCACCTCCTCTCGTGAGCACTTAGCAATCATCTTACTGGATGCCATTTCAGTAGGACTTACCAGATTAGGAACCCGCTTCCCTCTCGATCTCATACCTGCCTCTCCTTTTACAGCTCGATGTGGCAGAGATTTAATTCTGAGCAGGATTTAAATAAAATCAGAATCTGTCTGCGCCGGAGAAGACGTGTTTGCGTGGAAATGGAATTCGTTGGCTGGGTCAGTTGCTAGTTGGCCGCGTCTCTGTCCTGTGCTGGGACCTGGGGAAATGACGTGCTCACCCCTCTCCCCCAGACCATTCCTGCACTCTCCTGGGTGGGAAGTTGGGGGACGGTGTCAGTGGTGGGAGGGAGGAACAAGGCTCCTCTCTCCTCGCTGAGTTTGATCACTAACACCAATGCTTTCTGCCTCTAAAACACCTCTACTTTTTAGGCAAAAAAAAAAAAAGTGTCTCAGGGTTACACTAAAAATGAATGATGTCACTTATTTCAATTGGGGCACATTTGTTTGCAAGGAACCCTGCCCCACACGAAGAAGCTCAAGTGAAGAGGGGGTTTATGGACAGGACGGGGGTCAGCTGCAGAAGCCAGGGGCAGGGCGGGCTCAGGACAGATGGGGATCATCAGGCAGCCCCTCTCCAGGTCTCTTACTGTCCCTGTCTTTGCAATGTCCGTTCCACGTTCAGCTCTGCAGAGTTGCTTCTTCGCGGTTCATCATTTCAGCTCCCCGTAATGTTGTCTTATGCACGACATTGGCTTTTCTTACCATGTATTCTGGCTCTGACTCTGTCCTGAACTTCACGAGGTAGCTGGCACCTGTCAGGTGATCAGTACCTACTAGATGGCCCATCCTACAGCTCGAGCCAGGACCAATTTCTCTCCCTGCTAAAAGGAAAGAGGGTCTCTCACCACATGTGTTTCTCTTGGTGGGAAGAAGGGAGTCACCACCATGCTCCGTGTGAACCCAGATCCAAGTATTATTGCAGGGACTCGGGTGCACTCAGCCATCTTTTTGAAGGTAGTGGTAGAGTCCAAGGACTTGGATAATAACCACATTCTTTTAGAAACAAATGACTGGATTTATTCCACTCTTATAACAACCAGGCAGGGGTAAAGTAAACATCGCCCAAACAAAAGAAAACAAATTTTAAATGTCCATAGAGACTAGACATGAAACTACGCTCACTCCACAACATCAGATCCAAGAAACCTGGTACCTTTCATGGTAATGAACTCACTTAAATGTTTCAAGAGAAAGAGCTAAAATAAACATTAATTTAAGTGAGTTCATATTTTTTCCCCCACAAAAGCTAGAGATACAAAAGTCATAATAAAATGAAAGCAAAAGGACATTAACAAAAATACAAAGATAAATATGAAAAAGAAGGAATTTTGTTGTTTTTGTTAAAGGGTGGAGGCAGAGGGAAGAAAAGATCTCTCTTGGCCTGAAGCCATGGAGCTCAAGATAAAACTTTTCTTTTTAAATGCTCATTTACAAAGAAAAATGTCACCCAAATCTGAAGTAAGAGCAGCCTGGCCACGTTTGTCTTTGACTTGGGAAGCTGAACCTCCAGGCCAATGCCCTTATCAAAACAGAGGAGAACTTTAATCTCTCAGCTCCTACTTTTATCTTGGAATAGCCCCAATTTGTAGCATTGGTGAACTTGAATTAAAGAAAAAACACGCAGAAATTTAACACGAGTTATGAGTTCTTTTTCCAAGACCAAAATCTGTTGTGTAAATCCTTGTCAATAAATATCTTGAAGAACCTAAACCTATTCCAATAGCATCTGCATATTGTACTTTAAACACTAAATGGTCTAAGAGGTTTTGGGGGATGAAGACAAATACTCAAAACAGCTCTCAGCTTGTAATATCGGTGTCAACAATTATTATAATAAAATAAATATGCTTTCCAGCTTACCCAGGAAATGGCATATGAGCCAAACAAAAATAATAGTGACTACATCTTCTCCTGAGTCTATGAGAATGTTTATAAAGCAAGCGTAAAACGTTTTCAATTTTTTAAGTCCCACAAAAGTGAGTAGTGCTGTAGTAAAACCTACAAACAAAAAAGTCGATGTTTTAAGAAATGAGGTGTTGCTACTAAACTTCCTACTGTTAATTTAGCACAGATTTCAAACTGCAGTTAAGACAACATGCTTTCTCCAGCTGTGCTGATGTGACTTCCAACATTCTTATTCATGCTTTTTTGGCTTTCATGTAGAAGTCTTTAGAAGAATAGCTGTGGGCTAAGTCAATCCACCCACCCTAAGAAGGCCAGGTGTTCTAGAATGCATCCAATGTAGCAACAGCTCCTAGATTTATTGAAAATAAATATCATTTCATGAATAAACAAATGCTAGATGATGAAACCTTCAATATTTTAAACCAGTTAGCTGTATTTGCTACACAAATCTTACTAATTTTCAGAAGTCTCTTTGTACAGAAGACGGTTTACTCTTTACGTTTCATATAAGAAAGAATGTGTTGAAGTGGCCCAACCATAAGCAGAAAAAGTTTTAGTTTATGGATTCTAGCTTTACACAACTTCTGTGACACACTGTGTCCCTCCCGCAAATAAGTAGAAAGCCCCTCATTCATGGTGACAAGACATCATCAATGTGATTCAGCATAAGGCAGCGTAAACACGAACTTGGATCACCCACCCACCTCCACCACTTCCTTGTCCTGCGGGGGACACAGAGGTTATTCGGAAGACCCCGGTAGCTATTTTGAAGCTTACATGATCTAACAGAAAGAGCTCCAAGTTGTTGTCAGGAGTCGAGCCATTAGTCATTCTTTTTGAGACTGTGTGTTATTTTACACATTGGCACCTCAGGGTCCTTTAGGCACAAACAGGCTGACAACCACACTTGCCGTATCTCCATCAGGCGGAGAGGAGGCGTAAAGCCAACTCGTCAGCAGTGTTCAATTCTGGACCTATTTCTGGGTACACGGAGATGGCAGTGCTAGTGATCTGCTTCTGCCTCTGGTTTGACACCTGCAAATTTGGCCTCAGCCTGGAAGGGGAAGAAAACTTAAGTGGGGGCCAGTGTGGGCTGGTAGCGTTGCATGCAGCTGGTTGGCCATTGCTGCGGACCTTGCTCCTTTCTGGTGACTTACTGAAACCTGTGACACGTGAACCCCTTCAGAGGACAGCAGGGGCATGGCCTGCAAATGCCAAAACAGTGACTTCCCCAGTGCACGGATCCATGTACACTGTCGTGCTTTCTCTCTGCAGAGGAAAGTGCTCTGCTCAAGCCCTGCCTTGAATTGGACTCCCAAGTGAAAGGAGCTTAGTGCTTAACAAATCTCCAGCCATATTGATGATAGGGCTATCCAAATGGGGGCAGGGGCTCAATGAGGAAGAGTATCAGGAATGAATGACAAAAAGGCAACAGCAGCCATAAAGCCCCCCAGTGGAGACTCCTCTGGCCTACAGGAGCGAGGAGTAGGCCGAGAGCTGGTGCTCTCCGAAAACAAGCTCTCAGTGATTGCCTAAAAGTGAACATGTGGGACACAAATCCATCCGTGTTTTCAATTAGTGCAGCCAGAGCCTTGGAAGTCGGGCGGTGGGCAGCAACAGATGGAGGGGTTTCCGTGGCAGCCAGCCTTTGTTTACGTATGAAGGCTCCCTCTTGTGTGAGTGTCGACCAGTCATCTCCACTTAAACAATCCCTTTGCAGTGAATGGTTGTACTACACATAACACCTCTTTTGTCTACAAGCCTCCAGAAAGCTATCTGCCTGTCTGCCCTCTGCCTGCGCATTTTTATGGTGATGATCAACACAATTCTTTGCTCCAGAGACACCCCAAGTTGGTTGAAAGGGTAGCCTTTATTCATTGAAAACTGGATTTTCCTGGGCAATTGAAAACTAAAAGGAGGGAGAGTGGATTGTTTCAGCCTCCAACAATGAATTTCATCTATCGATAACTTGAGAAAGTTACCAGTTTCATTTTTATGACTCTAGAAAATCATAGTAAGAAAATGAAAAGGAGAAAACAGGATGAAAGAAGAGAGGAAATAGAATTTGGGTTAAACTCAAAAGGTTCTTTAGGTGTGTGATTCTTTTTTTGCATCTGAATGGAACACTCTCCTGGTGTTTTTGTTTCACTTTTCTTTGGAGAGGTTTGAACATCTCTCACTGGACCTTGTGTGCTCTCATGGATGTAATCTCAGGCAGGCTGTGGATGAGCACAGGTGTGCCAGTGTCCTGAGTAATAATGCTTCTGTCATATCGGGTGGGGCAGGCACCAGGCTGAGGTGGAGATGACACCCTCTCACTGCTTCAGCTCCCGTCCCCCTTGGGGTCCTGCCACACAGGTACCCTCTACTCAGAACATCACAGAGTCTCATATCACCTGTCTGGGAGGCTGATTTTATCAGAATAAACTGGCAACGTGCTTGCCTTTTAGATTCTAAAGAGAATGACAATGAAGGAGAACTTACTATCTGTCTATTAAAATCATCATCTTTCTGTGAGATGAAACGAGACAGTCCACTCAACAACCTGATATGAGAGATGTTTTTCTCCCCATTTTTAACAGATGAGGAAACTGAGGCTCAAAACTTCAAGTGCCTTGCTCCTGGCTGTATAAATATAACCATCAAACGTCCCTTAGAATCCCAGGTCTGCCCTTTTCACCTTAAATTATATTTTTAAACAAATGGGCCATGAACAAATTAACAAATAAATTCATAAAAAAATACATGTGCATTTTTCTGCTTTGCTATTGTATTAGGTGAAGTCGGGCTACCTTGAACCTTAAATTGAGATGTGAAATGGAATTGAGTTAAAAAAAATCTCATCATTTTCCTCCCAAGCTTTATTGAGAAATAATTTACATACAACAAAATTTGGTGATTTTAAGTATACAGCTTGATGAATTTTGAGACACGTATATAGTCGTGTAATCACCACTTTAACCAGGATGTCAAACATTTCCGTCTCTCTGCACTTTTCTCCTGCCCCTTTGCAGCTGACCCCCTCCCCTGGCCCCAGCCTCAGCCGACCACTATTCTGCATTCTGTTGCTTTAGTCTGGGCACCAATCTTTCGCAGTTTCTCTCTCCTGCCCCAGGACCTTTGTGCATGCTATGCCCTTTGTCAAGAAAATCCCCCTCTCGTACCCCAACCTTCTCCTCCCCTGGCTAACGTCACTTTTTACACCTTAGCTTAAATGCCACTTCTTTAGAGAAGCTTTTTGTGATTCCCTCTCCCCACTATTTCCATATGCCTCACGGTATTTTCAGTTATGGCACTTCTTTCTTTCCCTCTGTGCCACACATGACTATATATATATACACTCTGGGGTTATTTATTAAGCTACTGTTTGTCTCCCTCACTATACTTTTAAGTCCATGGATGCAGGGAAAATACCTATTGTGCCCCTCACTCTATTCTCATTTCATTGATCATATGTCACTCATATGTCAAAGTGCCAACGGGAACTCCACTTCCTTTTCTCCTTCTGCTGTTTATTGTGAGTCCCACGTACTCTAAACCCAGGGTGCCCAAGATGCATCTCACAGTCCAGATGTTCTTGGGTGCAGGCCACCTGTGCTTTTTAGCCAACACGAGCGAAAAGGAAAATGAGCTAGCATGTGTGAGCTATGGGCTAATAAGGAGTCACTACTTTGCAAACTGGCAGGAGATGGGGCTGGAAGGTAAGAGAGGGCGAAATGTAGAAGCTGGGACTGTCTCCTTGGCTTTGGCTGCTGCTTTAGATGAGACTGTGGGGTGGGTAGGGCAGATGGCAGTGGTGGGAGGTGGTGGCTTAGGCGTCTGTGTGTGCTGCTATGAAACCACTCCGGTGATGACGACGGTGACGCTGATGCTGGTGGAGCTGACGGAAGCAGTGGTGGTAGGCGTAGGAACACAAGGCACTTGGCACGTTAGAGACCCTTCTCCATCCACGACATCCCACACATTCCGTCACCCCTCACACCCCATACGCTGGGTAGTGTGACTTCCATGCGCAAGGCCCAGGTCACTCCCATGGAGAACCACGCTGACACTAACGTTGGGGTGAGGAGTAGATGGCCGCGGGGCATCAGGCCTGCCCTCTCCTCCACTCTGGGACTTCCTGCAGAGAGTTGGCCTCTTGCTTTTGGCTGACAGCAGCTTGCCCTTTCGTCATGGCCAGAGAATTGGGATTATCGTGGTCATCGTTATATTAATAATGATGATGATCCAGGAGCTTTTATGCATTGCGGAAGTGGAGTATAAAATCGAAAGTGATTTGGTTGGAGGAAGCGTACATATAAAATTACGTTCAGGACAATAAATCAGCTCAGCGGTGACCTCAGCATTGTAACTCATGTAAGGGCTTTGGTCCTGGAGGAGACTTGAGTCATTTATAACAGACAACTGGGCCCGGGGAATTAATGTGGCCACACGTTCTCTGCGAGGTTAACTATGGCTGTGGTATTTGTGAGCCACTGTTCAGACCCCTGGAACAACTTCCTTCACCTGCCCATTGGAGGTCTCTTCCCTCTGAGGAGGCTGAGCCCAGAATGTCCTTTTGTCAGTGTGTTACACCTGTGAACCTCCTCCTTCTCTTCTCCACTCAACATAGGGTTCTTTTAGTTGTTAGCGGCTGCCATTCCCATGGTAAGCTCGTTCGAGCTCATGGCTGAAAATACCACACGTACCCTGATGACTGCCATATGTCCTCAGCCTAGACCTTCCCCCAAATATGAAACTTGTGCATCCAACTGCCTCGCTGACACCTCCACTTGGATGTTGCAATAGAACTGAATGTTTATGTCTTTCCCAAATTCACATGTTGAAATCCTAATCCCTACTGTGATAGTATTTGGAGGAAGCGCCTTTGGGAGGTAATTAGGTCATAAGGGTGGGACCTTCCTGAATGGAATTAGTGCCCTTTTAGAGGGACCTCCCCCCCGGGAGATCTCTTGCCCTTTTTCTGCCCTGTCAGGATACAACAAGAAGATGGCAGTCTATAACCCAGAAGCGGGCCCTCACCAGAACCCAAACATTCTGGCACCCTGATCTCAGAGTTCTTGCCTCCAGAACTGTGAGAAATAAATTTCTGCTTTTTATAGGCCACTCAGTAAATGATACTTTGTCATAGCAGCCCAGACAGACTAAGACAGATGCCAAATGGTCATTCGAAGCCAGTATCTAAAACTGAGCTGTGGAAAACTATTCCCAAACCTGTGGTCTTCCCCATCTCAGTTAATGACCCCCCTATTTTCCAATTGCTCAGGCCCCAAATCTCTTTCTCTCTTACTACACATTTCATCTATCATCAAATTCTGGCACGTCTACCTTCAAAATATGTTCAGAATCTGAATACTTCCTATGATTTTGCTGCTACTAGCCTTGTTTAAGCCACCAACGTTTCTTACTTGGTTCATTATGATAGCTTCATAACTAAACTCCCTGCTTCTGCCCTCTTTAAGTCAAATTTCAACATAGCATTCAAAATAAATCAGTGAAAACATAGGTCACACCACTCCTCTGCTTGAAATCTTTCTGTGATTTCTCACCTTGGACTAAGAGCACTGACGTCACAGTGGTGTGTGTGCAAGCACGATGAGCACTGATCCTCGTGACCTCGGGCGTAGCCTCCTCCTACCACGCTGCCCTCCGCCCTCGTGACTCCAGCCTGTCTGGCTTCCTTGCCGTTCCTTGTACCCCTGCCCCAGGGTTTAGTATTTGTCTTTCCCAGAACCCAAAATGCGTTTCTCCCAGGTACCTCTGGGCTTACTCCCTCACCTTCTCCGGTACATAATACGGAGCTGCAGTTCTAGGCGAGGGAGCTAACTGATGAGGGGCTAAATGGAGACGCAAATGCTGCATTTCAGATGAGGGGGCTATACAGAGTTTAAGAAAAGAGTATTCCGGGCAGAGGGTACAGCAAGTGCCAAGGCCATGGGTTTGGACCACGCTTGGCTTGTTTAAAGAAGAGCAAGCTGACCATCGTGGCAAAGGGAAGGATGGGAAGAGAGGAAGTAAGATTTGACAGAGGCCAGATCATATAGCACCTTGAAGGACTTGGGCTTTTATCCTGAGTTGGTGGGAAGCCACTGAAGGGTGCTGAGCTGGTGGATGACATGGACTGATTTACTTTTTAGAAGGATCCCTTTGGCTTCTGTGTGTAGGATAAACTATAGGGTCAATATTAGAAGTAGAGAGACCAGACAAGTTGGTTAATATAGTCCAGGGGAGAAATTACGGTGGCTTGGATTATAGTTTAACATTAGAAGTGATAAAAGGGGTCACTGGGATTTGATCAAGATTCCCCAGTGGATTAGATGTGGGATATGGAAGGAAAGGAAGATTCAGGATGACCATATATCCACACCATGCCAGCGTCTTTTGCCTAAACCTCTGTGACAGCCCCTCACTGTTCCACCTGGATCTACTCTTGTCCCCTCGCCAACCTGTTCTTCACACGTCAGCAGAATGATCTTTCCCAAGTACAAAACCTGCCAGTGGCTTACCATTTACTTTAGGAAAAAGATAAAACTCCCTTTCATGGTCTACCTGATTGAGTCCCTCCTCCCTCTCTGCCCGTTCTCTGCACTCCAGACATCCTGCTCTTTGTCTACCATATTGTCATGATTCCTCCCACCGAAGGGCCTTTGTGCATGAGCTTCTCTTGCTTGCAATGTCTACTTCTCTCCTCTTCACTGAATTTTTACTTATGCTTCCTACCTGAGCTTAATCATCATTTCCTCAAGGAAATCTTCTCCGACCTCTTTGACAAGGTCAAATTACCTCTCTTGGAGAAAGAACCATGTTCTGCTCCATGGTAGAAATGTTCACAGTTGCAATTTTCTTAATTTATTTCTACCTTCTCTTCTAGGCTCTAAACCCTGGGTGAAGGAGGAACCACATGTATTTTTTGTTACCATGGAGTACTGCATTCTCCACACCTAACATTGTACCTAGGACATAGTAAAATTGTTGAATGAATGAGTGAATGAGTATTTTCCATGCTGAAATGAGGACATTTCTTTTCAATGTTTCTCTAAACATTGATCCTATATCCCTCATATTTATCCATGACCAGCTGTACAGCTCAAACTCTCAACTGTAGTCTGCACAGGGGCCCCACTCCTTCATTTTTGCTATTGGTCCCAGTTACAACAAGTGTATGAGACGATGTACAACTATGGAACACCAAGAAAAACACTTTAGCAATAAATTTGGCTGGTTCTTGAAGGAACCATACAATAGTTTACATTTTCCAAATAGCTTTTATATGTTAATCCTCACAGCAATCTTATGAGGCAGAAGACAGGAAATATAACCATGGTGATAAGAGGAAAAAATTGAATGAGGCCACCTTTACTGAGGAAACTAGTGGAAGTTACTTTGCTCCTGAGCAAGGAAAGAAAATTGTCAATTAGAAAACTAAATCATTCCTTTCTATGCTGTTCAATATAGTAGCCACATGTGACTATTGAGCACTTGAAATGCGGCTAATTCTGATTGAGATGTGTTGTAAGTATAAAAAAGCGCACTGGGTTTAGAAGATTTAGCATAGAATATTGATTACCTATTGAAACAAAAACATTCTGGATATACTGGGTCAAATAAAATATATTATTTGACATAGGTTGAATAATGGCTGTTTCAAAAAATATCAGGTGCTAACCCTTGGAACCTGAAACGATTACCTTAGTTAGAAAAGGGTTTTTGGACATATGATCAAAATTAAGGATCTTCAGCTGGGGGAGATTATCCTGGATTATCTCGGTGGATCCTAAATGGAATCACATGTAGGCTTACAAGTGGAAGCTACCAGCAGTTAGACACACACACAAGGGAAGCAGTGATGTGGAGATGGAGGCAGAGACAGGAGTGATATGACCACAAGCCAAGGAATGCCAGCAGCCACCAGAAGTAGAATGGACAAGGAACGGTTTTCCCTAGAGCCTCTGGAGAAAGTGTAGCCCTGTTGACATTTTCATCTCAGCCCAGTGCTACTGAATTTGGACTTCTGGCTTCCAGAACTCCAAACAAATATATTGTTTCAAGCCACTGAGTTTGTGGTGATCTGTTACAGTATCCAGAGGAAACTAATCCATTATTAAAATTAATTTAACCTGTTTACTTTTACTTTTAAAAAACTGTGACTGTTAGTTAATTTAAAATCATGTATGTGGCTCACAGTGTATTTCTCGTGGACGATGCCGCCTTAGACCATATGAGGGGTGTTTATAAAGATGGCAATGGCCAGCTGTTCTCAAAGTCTGTAGTGGTCAGAATAAAAGGTAATGAATGAATTTAGCATGCAGAGAGAGTTTGAATATATGAAAAAGGACAAAATAGGTTTAATGGCTATTAAATATTGAAACTGGCAAGCAGAGGCCCTGGAATGTGCATGCCCACTTACCTTAGCAAATCAGATCAGCGGCCCCACATCACTCAACCTTGCTGTAGAACTGTGGGAAAGATGGGAGTGGACTCAGACGGCTGCTTGAAAGCCCGTCTTCACCTTGAATACCACTAAATTGTTGAAATTATAAGGCCAAGTATTTTCCATGATCAAATTTAAGTTTCTACTTCTCTCTGGACCTTTCATTTTCTGCAGTGGTGCGGAATAAGCAGATCAAGGATGATGAAACCAAGAACATGCTAAAGCTGATTAGAGGCATGATGTTGAGAGCAAGAGGACTGGGATAGGTGGTGCTGGGGGGGGGTCACACCACCTGGCCATCATGGGACCTCTGGGTGAGTGACTTGATCTCTCTGAGCCTCAATTCTATTGCCCGTAGAATGGGTATAATATCTACCTTGAATGTTTTCTAAAATTGAAAATAATATATGTAAAGTTCATGACACCTAACAGGAACATAGTAAACAGCCGTATCTTATTGATTATTCGTATTGAGGATTTTCACACTGACATCAGTGAATGCACAGAGGTAAGGATTTCAAACTGGACTTTCCCAAGCTGGCGTCATATTGTCTAGTGCGGTCATAAAAGATGAAGGTGTGGATGGTGAAGAGTTATAAATCAGCAAGTTTCTGGATGTGTGAGGCGGGCGTTGCAGTTAGACTTGGTGACAAGTATGAAAGACTGAGTCTGTGAGTGTTTTATCTGTGGAATTAAAATTCTGCCTGCAGTATTTAATGTTCTACAGGAGTGAAGGTTTTAAGTCTGTTTAGTAAGAGGAGATAATAGCCTCTCTTCCTAAATAGCCTAAATAGCTACCATGAAGACACTTCTCTAAAGTATTTTTAAGGATTAGATTAATTAACTTAATTATTAAAGCAACCTAGAATAGTCCCCCCTTACCCATAGTTTCAGTCACCTGAGATCAACTGTGGTCCAAAAATATTAATTGAAAAATTTCAGAAATAAACAAGTCCTCAGTTTTAAATTTTGAACCAAATTCTGAGTCGTGTGACAAAATCTTGCATTGTCCTGCTTCTTCTCCCCCAGGATGTGAACCATCCCTTTGTCAGCATGTCCATCCTGCACATGTTATCCGTGTTAGTTACTTGGTAGCCATCTCAGTTATAAGATAAAAAAAAAATTGTAGTATAGTCATGCACCTCCTAATGACATTTTGATCAATAATGGACTGTATATATGACAGTGGTTCCATAATTATAACGGAACTGAAAAATTCCTATTGCCTAGTGACGTCATAGGACAACATATTACCTTTTCTGTTTAGATATGTTCAGATATGCAAATACTTAGCATTGTGTTACAATTGCCTGCAGTATGCAATACAGTAACATACTGTACAGGTTTCTAGCCCGGGAACAATAGGCTATACCATATGGCCTAGGTGTGTAGTAAGTTTGTGTAAGTACACTCTGTGATGGTTGCACAATGACAAAATTGCCTGTGTGTTTCTCAGAATGTATCCCCATGATTAAGTGACACATTGCTATATATATGGGCTTCGGTGCTACTACGGTTTTAGGCATCCACTGGGGGTCTTGGAACATATCCTTCATAGATAAGGGAGGGTTACCACATGTGTTTGATGATATTATCATCATTTTCTTTTAATAGAAGAAAAAATTAAGACACAGGGAGATGCAGTACTTTGCCTAATGTAAACAGTTATTGAAGACTATTAATAGTGTGGGGATTTGAACTCAGTCTGTCTAGCCTTAGCTCTTATAACAACCGTACTAGATATACTGTCTTTTATAGAGTACAGATCTTTCCAGACAGACCAGGACATTTGCAAGTGCCCACTGATGATCACTTCAGTTCATCCACATATTAATAGTTCATTCAGAACACATTCATTGACCACCTCTTGTTTGCGAAATATTGTGTAGGACTTTAGAGGAACACAAAGACAATCAGGACAATAACTATCCTAAAGGAGTTCATGATGTAACAAGGAAGATGATTATGTTATTAATAAACTATAGGGCAAATAAAATCAAAGTAACTGTGAACCAGAGGTATAGGCAGCTGCTGTTGGAGAAGAGCCTCTCTCATGGGCTCCAAGTGCCATGTGTATACCTTTATTTCATGTGTCATGCTTGAATGCAATCACCTGTCTGGCTCTCGGTCTTCCTCATGAGACTGTGAAAATAGGGACTGTGTCTTATTCATCTTTATTTTCTCAGCATATATCAAATTCTCTGGCACCTAGCGGGTCCTCAATAATTGTTTAAAGGATGCATGAATGAATGGAAAAATGGGTGAAGGGGAAAAGGGGACCACCTCTGACTGGGAATATACAGCGAAGCTCGACTACAACATTGGTTGTTTTTGAACTAGGTTGTGGACAATATGGAAGATTTTGGTAGAAGTAAAGGTGCCACTTGAGTCAAGGCAGAGCATAGGATACATCAGACAGAAGGAATAGTGTAAACAGAAGCTTGAAGATGGGGAAGTGGTTTATTGGACTAGTGTATTGTTCAGTGACAAGGTGTGGTTGTGTTGATCAAGGCTAAGGTCAAGGACAGAACCAATAATAGCTCTCCAGATAATTCAGGGAAATCCCTTAGACAGCTTGGTATAAAGAAGAAGAGCTTGGTGGGTGCTCGAATTGTTCTCAATAGTATACACATATCATTTACTGAGGACTGATTCCATACACAGTATTTCACAGATATTGGTTCATTCTCACCGCGCCATGCATCTGCTTATCTTACAGATGCAGTCACAGAAGTTCAGTACAGGTAACCGACTTGCTCCCTTCGCTCATGTGAGTTAGAGTTAGGATTTGAACCCAAGTCCTTCTGAGTCCAGGGCCCTTGTCAATTTCTTTATCATGTAGAACTGACACAGTACATTCATCAAACTTGTGCAATTTCTTTATCTTTCTTCCTTTTTTTCTTTCATGTGTACCAAAAAATCTGCATTGGTTAGTAAAGGCTCAAAAATGCTTAAGACTCAAGCTCAATCAGGGAAGCAAGATTTTTTTTTGTATTCCTTCAACAAAGCAGGAGGCTGCAGCTCATTGGAACTCATCTTCCTATATACTCAAGTGCCTCTAGAGAATTCCGAAAGCTGGGCATGAATATGTAGACATGCAAGAAATGAGCAAGGCAGATGTTACGCCGATCTCTACTGGGCCATTTTACATCATAGTGGCTAATATACAGCACCTTTTTTGGTTGCCAACATTTTTTTTTGTCCCTGTTTATCAACCTCTTTTTCTTTCTCTTCCCTACTGCCAGCCTCTTGCATTTATATTTTTCTTTGTGTCCCCAGAAAAAGATCACTTTTGATTTTTCTCTTTTTACAGGGCAGGTTAATTCAAGCCTGTCCAAAAAATGAACCGAGTTGGCAGAACTCATTGGTTTCAAACCACTGCGACAGGTGAACACTCAGCCCTCCCTGCCCCTGACCCCGTCGCGACTTCTACCATCCTCACGTGTTTCCTTCGTAGCCTGTGCACTGTGGGTAACTCGATGAAAATTTTAGAAAGTCACATTTGGTCAGCGTGTTTTCTTTGGTTATCTGAAATCCAGTGGCTGGAAGTGTCAGTGTGTGGTGGCTTAGCCCAGAGGGTCAGGTTCTCAAACTTTTTCTTCAGCAGTAATGATGAAGTAATCCATTCAAGGTGTATGTTTGGATTCAACATAGTCCATTCCTTCATTCCTCAACAATTTATTGCGTGCTAGCTATGGGGTAGGCCCTATATAAAGCAATAGAGTTACGGTGGTGAATAAGACTGATGGCTCCCTGCCTTCGTGGAACTTACATTCAGGTGGGGAGGATGATAGTGAACAAGCAAACCATCACACAACATTATTACGGATGGACACATCTGCTGTGAGAAAATAACAAGGGGGTGGAATGGAAAGGAGCCGTGGGTGGCCCGTTAGAGAAGTGGCCAGAGAAGACCCTTCTGAAGAGGTCATGACTAGTGGGCTCAAGCTTGAAGCGGGAGAATAAATCAACCATGAGGAGAGTTGGGGGAAGACCATTCTGGAATAATATGTGGGAAGTTCTGTTTGTGGAAATGGGGTATTTAAGGAACTTAAAGGGGGCTCAGTGTGGCCTGAGCAGAGAAAGAAAAGGGGAGAATGGTGGGAGTTTAGATTGGAGAAGTCAGCAGGAGGAGAACCCGTAGGGCACTGTAAGCCATGGTAAGGAGATTATTGCATTTTATGCTAAGAGCAATGAGATTTATTAAAGGATTTTAAGCAAGCAAGTGTCATATTTATGTGTACATCCTGTGTCCCAAAGCAAAGCAAAATCTGATTCTATGCAAATATAACAGGAGTTAAGACGATATTGCAGGCCAGGTGCAGTGGCTCACGCCTGTAATTCTAGCACTCTGGCAGGTCGCGGTGGGAGGATTGCTTGAGCTCAAGAGTTCAAGACCAGCGTTCTCCACATAGAAGAAAGATGATCCTTCAGAAGCATAAAATAATCATCCCCTCCAAGTCCTTGGTTTCAATCAATTTTACAATAAAATCCCGGTTCCCAAAGTTCTGTGTAAACTGGCTCCTGTTGTCCTCATCCACCTCCACAGATGATGTGCTCCCTCCTGGTGACTCTGCTCTAGTCACAGTGGCCTCCTTTCTGCTCTTCTCGTCCTTCCGCATCTTGGCCTTTGCATCTTCTCTGCTCTCTGGGACGTTCGCTGGTGCCCTTCCTGCCACCAGGCCCTCCTCTCCCTTCGACTTGACAATTCTCATCCTTCGGATCACAGCTCACGTCACCTCCTCTGAGAGGCCTCCCTCATCACCTCTCCACCACAACCTGCCTCAGCTACTCCAGCTCGCCACCTTGTTTATTTCCCTCATAAGGAAATTTGTGTGCATATTTGTTCATGGATGTACATATTTGACTAATTTTCTCACTATCATTGAATGTGAACTTTAGCAAATAGTGATATTGTCTGCTTTGTTTACTTCTTCATTTAGCAAAGTACCTGACATATAATAAACATAATAATACATACATATATATATATATATAATGTTTAGTCACAGATCATTTACTAAACTTAATTTCATACTGCATGCCTGGCCTTTAACTCTCTGTAGTGACATATTTCTGAAGCATTCTCTACTGTCTTCCAAAAATAAATCTTTACCAAATTCACCCTTGAAAATATTCAGATTCATTTAGGCTGGGTAAAAGATAGAGAATGAAATATAAAGAAAAGACACTTGGCGCATACACTCTACATGTTGGTAGTAATCACACATCTGAAATATTCGTCATCTTAAAGATCTCAGATTCATAGAAACTCCTCATCTGTATTCTATTTTTCAGTATTCTTTCTAGCCTGATTGATTTCACTCTTACTGCTTAATTTTCATCATTATCATTACTTGTTGTCTTTGGACAGAGAATGGTATCAGCACAGCAGTTTGTACAAGCTGCTGTCTACTGTCAAATTTGTTAATGTCCTTATTATAGGCGTATAAAACCTTCGTCCTCCACTGAGCTATCAAAGGCCTGCTATCTGTCAGCATGTCATCCAGAACAAAGTGACAAAATCTCCATTCTTGTCTTGCAACTTGAAAAGCCATTTAATATTGAACAATCCTGCAGCCTGTATGCTTTGTTTAAAATCTTATTCTTTCACTCCATTTTTTTCTTGTAACCCCTTCTCTGCCTCTAGATATAGAGACATCAGTATGTTCTCCAAGGATGAGATGAAAAGGAAATGAATGCCAATCAACCTTCTTTCAATTTGTTTCAGCATTCCCCTGATTTACTAATAATTTCTGTAGTTATATATATAATGCAAATGCAAACTTCAGCCCAGTCCCTGTGCAAATAATTTAACACTGCATTTTACTGGGTTATTATTTAATAAAGTTTCACTATAGTTTTATAGACATACTTGATAGAAATAGACATGCTGAACATTAAGCTTTCATGATGCTCTAACTTTTTTTAGGAAGTAACTCTCATATCTGAGTAACCACCTGATATAAGAAAATCTTGTAATCTTGACTCTTTTTGAGGAGTGAATTGTTTTAGTAAGCTGGAATTCTCAGCTGTTTAGGGCTTGCCTTGTTGTGTATGTTACACGTTTTAATATTACAAGTTCCAAAACATATTAAGTACTTTCTAAAATAGAGCACGTTGAATATAATTTAATCTTTATTTGTGACTTGGAATCATTATTAACATTAATTCTTTAACTTTTTTATGATCTCAAGAACTATTAGCAAATTTAGGGATGTTTGCCTTGATGCTAAATGGATATAAGGATGTTTTTGAGTTTCTTTGTCTGCACTTTATAATTTCTTTGTGCTCAATACTGTTGGGCTGCCTCCTCCATTGCTATCATCATGACTTTTAGAAGTATCCTTCCTCATCTTATTAATTAGCTGCTTCAATCTTATAAGAGCTTAGTTACTTGTTAGGAAAGGAGTCAAACCAAATGCACAGAGTTATTTGAGGCAGAGTTATAGAGCCTCCATTAAAATAATAGTGCATAAACACTAGTAGGATGCTTGTGCGGATTAAGTGAAATATCATATACCAAGTCCTGAGCCCATAAAGGGTACAGTAACTAAGATTTTTCTTTCCTGCTTCCATCTCTGTTTCCTTGACTTTTTTGCTCAAGTATAGATCTGCCATATTTCCAGTCCTTAGTGAGGTCATTGACCAACACAGAAACAAGTAAAGCTCTTTCCTTGGGGGTGGTGAGAATTATCTCCACCAAGTGGGGCATCGTTGGGTGTAGAGATGTAACTTTGCCCTACCTCCTCCCACAGGAGGCTTCCCTGAGTCCTATATTCAGCCTTGTCCCAAGAGCAGGTTGGGTGACAGGGGCAAGTGGAGCAGTTGCTCATGTCTTAGTGTGTCTCCACCTATAAAACCCGTAGACTCTCTGTGTTAGTGGTCGTGGTGGTGAGGGGTCCCCCCCAACAAGGTGCAAACAAAATTTTTAGCATTATATACGTTATAACTGTTGTTCACTTCACTGTGAAATGCAGTGAGTGGATTCTTGTTAAACATTAATTTACTTATTAATTCAATGCATGCTAAGTGCCAGACACTGAGAATTTGTTTCCGTACATGGATACAGAAACAAAAATGACACAGTCCATGCTCTCAGAGATTTATGTTCAAGTGGGGAGACATAGAAGTCAACGCTGAAGTATGACATGGCTTGAACACAGAGAGATTTGGTGTGTTGTGAAAAACCCAAGCAGGGATATTTGAACAAGACTCTACATTGCTGAAGGATGTGTGTGTTGACCAGGTGCGTGACTTGACCTGAATCCTAAAGAATGAGCAGTAGTTACCCAGGCAAAAAAGAGTTAGAAGATTACATTAATAGGAAAGACTTCATTTTAGGTTCAGATAGGCTTAGAAAGCTCTCAGGTTGAACACATGATCTTTTGATAAACTTTGTACTTTATTTGCGTATTTATATCTTTCTATGCTTTTGAGTTTTTCTTTCCTTTGCCTATGTCATTTTGGTAAAGTTTCTTTAGAAAATGCTAGACTTTCTTAGTTGTGCTAGGAGAAAATTTCAAAAATTAAAAAATAAAGGAGATTAATCCACCTTTGGGCTACAGACCGGATAGCTTAGGATAGAGTGGTGTTACAGTGGAAATCCAAGTAAGAGACTTTGATGAGGCAGGAAATACATGGGCAGCCCGAATTTGGGTCCGTTTCCACACTGGTAAAGGAACAAGAGGATGGGTTCTTTAGACAGATTGTTCCGGTTCTAATTCTAGCACTGTGATGGTCTGCGTGATCTTGAGCACATTACTTAACATCTCTTTGCCTCAGTTCCATATCTGTAAAAAGGGAGAAAACCTAATACATATTTATAAGATTTATTGTAAGGATTAAATGAATCAATATTTGTAAATATTTGTCTGGCACTCAGAAAGTAAAGACATTCAATAAGTATTAGATATTATTATTATCATTAACATAAATTTTTTAAAATAGCTAATGTATGTAAAGAACATACTCCAGTTCCTAGGACATAGTAAAGACTTAGTAAATTGGCTTCCTCTCCTCTCCCTCCTCTGCTTTCTCTTCCACTTTTCCATTATCACCCTTTTTCACATGGGTATTTTCAGCATTATCTTGTCCCTTTCCTTTCTAATAGAATCATCATCATGGGTCAACATTTAGTTTAATACTGAATTGTTCTCTGTTTCTTTGTGGAGTTTCTACCTTTCCTTTCTAACTAACTGCAAGTTCCTTTAGAACAGAAACTGGGCTTAATACCTGTAGTACAGTGCGGAGAATATATCAAATAGTCTCTAAGTATTTGTTGAATGGATTATCAAATAGTTGGTAATAATCAAATCTCTTGATTATTTAAGAATGGGAAAGTAATGTGTCATTGATGAAGTTTCTTTAATTTTTTATGTACTGAGTGTGTATCCAAGATTTAAGAATGTTTCAAGATTTGATGGAAGATGTCCAAGTCGATAGCTTTAGTTTTTATCTACACCTGATAGAAACATTGATCTTATCTTTAAATAGAGTGTTTTCATTCAATCCTAATCTTAGCCTCTTTCATTTTAATCTTTGATTATACATTCAGAAATAGGATCTTGGAAAACATTTAAATTAATTTACATGTTTCAGTAAATTTTTACTTTGTGGATTGGTAACCCTATAGACGTTATCACTAAATTTAAGTGATTCACAGCTTTCTCTCTACCACTCATGTATCTTCTTCTTATAAAGTACAATTCCGCCAAGAAAAGCATCTAGAAGTACTTCACGCATTCATCTGCGTAGTTAAATTAAGTCAGCATCAACCATTCTTATTTCTGTTTTCCATAGGAAAAGCAGAATGGGTGGCTGACATGGAAAAGAGTTAAGTACTGAATGGTTCCTCCTTCAGCATCAGTCTGTCTGTTGTCTTCACCAGATCTGGGAACTTGGTCTTCTGTTTGATGCTTTCCTGTTTCATTACTTCCAGATAATCATTCTGATTCAATTTGAGTTTAGTAGATAATTTTCTTTCTATTTTATTGGTGGGTTGAAAATGATTGCTCCCAGATGTTTCAGGTATTTAATCCTTTAGATCTTGCCCAGTGATTGGTGTCTTGCCCTTTCAACCACAGATACGCAACAGTCGGCCAAGGAACATGTGTCCAATGCAATTTCCCAGGTCTAGTTTTTGCTGCTTCTCAACCTGAGGCTGTTCAGTCTTGTTCTTATTTCCCAGCTCAAAAGTTGTGGCTTCCACTTTTTTAAAAGCTGCTTTTGATTTGGTTTTCTTCATGCCTTCCCCTTTGGCTCTTGATGCTGTGCAATTCTAGGATTGCAATCGTCTGCAACTTTGGGTGAAAGATACCCTCCCCCAACTCTGCTGGACAACTCCACCAGCAGAGTCACCCACTGATGATCGTCTCCTGCCTCCATCACAAAAGGGGGATTTAGATGCCCTTTTCATTCTTCCTAGTTGGGTTTCTATGCAGGTAAATTCTCAACACCATTTCTTAACTAGTCACAGCCCTTTGAGGCATAGCTGAAAAAATTCATTACAATTTATTTTCTTTTCTAATTTTTTTTATATACAGGCTAAAAATCATGTCCACATATGTAAATAGTTTAAATGAGTCAATGAATTAGCAATATCAGACAAATCAGGAAAAAGAGAATCATACCATCTCTATAACATTAAAGTGATAAAACAAATGGTCCCTTACTGATTTTAAAAAAAAAGCTTTCAACTAGATGTATCATTGCATTTTATTGATTTACTTTCTTATTATGGTTGTCATTGTAGTGTTATTATCTCATATTAATAAAGAGTATTCAGCATTTTGGAGAAAGAAGTGTTCAACTTTGTCACTCTTAGTGTATACATAAAAATATAATTTATCCTGTTGTCTACCAGATGTCTAACTATTGTTTGTGAAACCACATATCTTGTCAGTGGTTGAAATATGATTACTTTTTCTTGGCTATTCCTTAGTTTCTTCATCTGCCAAAATTCTTCTGGCAAGGAAAATAGTATGACAATCAATCTCTTCGCTAGTAATTATTGGTTCAATTATTATAATTTAATATAATTATTTAAGACATTGTTTACTACTATATACCTATCTATTGCTTAATAACTACAATTATTATTATTGATTCTGATTATCTGATATAAGAAAGAAAGGTTAAGGTATATAGCTCTGTTATCTTGGTTCCTTAATATTAACTTTCTTTTCTTTTCTTTTCTTTTCTTTTTTTTTACCTCACAGAGAACTTGATGAAGGTAATGAAATCCTGAGCTCCCACACCAGAAAAATATGCATGTGCTCATATATGGAAAATTTCAAATATAATTTCCAGAAGTTGGTGGATCACTGAAAGCCAAACATGGCTTAGTGGGCTCCAAGGTAAGAACTCCTGCTCTGAGGGTTTGAGGCTCCAACTATTTCCCCTCTGCGCTCAACATTCCCAAGCCCACAGCTTCTTGTTACTTCTTATTACAAGTTCTGACACTCTGCAGGAGGGTGTTCAGCCCATGTGCAAGGTGGTCAGGTGCCAGGATGTTAACACAGTAAACACCTTTCAACTAATGATGGGTAAGAATTGATGGTTGAGGTCTCTCCAAATGGAAGTTTCAAGCTAGCACTGAAACTTCTTACATGGTAGTCTGCTTTCTCCGAAGTCAGTGTCCCAAGAGAACCAGGTAGAAGCTACGGGGTCTGGTTGGAGCTAGTCTTTGAACTTATACAGCATTACGTTTGCTACATTCTTTTGGTTACAAGCCAGTCACTAAGTTGCTCCATGTTTGGTGGCAAGAGTGTAAGATAATTTGCATATGTATTTTAAAAATTTCTACATGAACTAAGACAGAGTTATTGCACCAGTAGGAGGACTTGTTTCCAAATGAAGAACATCTGCCCTCAAACTTTTGGTTCCAAATGAAAAATATTCTCCCATTTAAAGCTTTAGTGAGTTGATATGGAAAACTCGATTTAAATTTTTTGTTATTCTATTATTCTGTCAAGTTGATGATTTTTATTGGCATAGTGTAGCTATAAATTAGCTGGGAACCAATATGTCCAGTGCATTTTTTGTTAATTTAATCTAATTTGAAGTGCACTAGGAGAGTGCATTATTTAAATTAAAAATTCAGTGAATTATTTTTTAATGGAAATAATAGAGTGAATTTGCATATATAAAATTTTATTGAAGCTGATCACACATGTAATCGTATTTTTGAACATCAGTCATAATTTAGTACTTTAATAAATGTAAGTCTGGTCTTGAATTCTAAGGTTAAATTAGGCAAGTAAAATGACAGAAGGAAATACAGGACATTATGTCATGATGGATAAGAGATAGTGTACAGAGGCCTATATATATTCACCAGTACTAAGTTCATGTGAACAGAATTTTAGAGAATTGCTTTCATTTCTGATAGAAAAATAAAAGGATAAATCATAATATTCTATAGTACCTGAGCTGAAATATAGTTCAAATTATTATCCTTTTTTAGATGAAGTTTTGAGAGGTTAAATGTGTATACCTTTAACATACATAATTATACATAGAAATATTTATAGATATGTATATATACATGGGTTAGTTTAAATACACATTTTTTTTTTGCTTTGTCAAATGAGATAGCCTAAAATAAATGCCATTCCAGTAGCAATGGGCACACCTAATACCCAGATCTTGGTTTCTAATTCCATTCTCCAATAAAAGTAATCAGAGCCCCAAAACAACAGATGCTGGTGTGGATGTGGAGAGATAAGAACACTCATATACTGCTGGTGGGACTGCAAACTAGTGCAACCTCTGTGGAAAGCAATATGGAGATACCTTAAAGAGATACAAGTAGAATTAGCATTTGATTCAGCAACCCCATTACTGGGCATCTACCCAAAAGAACAAAAGACACTCTATAAAAAAGACACCTACACTTGAATGTTTATAGCAGAACAATTCACAATTGCAAAGATATGGGAACAACCCAAGTGCCCATCAATACATGAGTGGATTAATAAAATGTGGTATATGTATACCATGGAGTTCTTCTCAGCCACAAAAAATGGTGAACTAATACCTCTTATATTAACCTGGATGGAACTGGAGACCATTTTTCTAAGTGAAGTATCACAAGAATGGAAAAACAAACACCACATGTACCCACCATCAAACTGGAACTAATCAATCGACACTTATGTGCACATAAGGAAGTAACATTCACTGGAAATCAAGCAGTGACGGGAGGAGGGGATGGGTAAGTTCACAACTAATGAGTATAACGACACTATCTGGATGATGGGCACACTTATAACTTTGACTCAAATGGTACAAAAGCAATTTATATAACCAAAACGTGTGTACCCCTATAATATTCTGAAATAAAATAAAATAAGTAATCAGGGTTCCTTAGAGAAATGACTGTGACAAGAAATATACCAGATGAACCTAGAGCATCTTGCAGTACCAGAAAGTAAGGAAATGTCATAAGGAGAGAGGGAAAGAGAGAGGGATTGAGGGAGAGAGAAAGAGGGACCCCACACATTGGTGGGCTGTATCAAAGGAGCACAGCAGCCAACTGAATGAGCACCCAAGGGCCGAAGCTGGAACAATCCGGGCAGTGAAGTAAGTAATGTAGTACTGAATTACAACCTAAAGCGTAAGATAAATATCCCTGTGTTCATACTGATATAAATAAATAATTGAATAAATTAATAGATGAGGAAGAAGAGACGAATCTCCCATGCAGAAGAATTCCAAATAAATTATGGAGATATTCAGCCCTCAAGAATGAGGAGCAAAACTCTACACTCCTTAGGTATGGGCTGCATATAGTGACTTCTTTCCACCATGTACAGTATGAAAAGGGAGAGAAGAGTAACTTTATGGTGCAAAAGGCTGACAAATACTACCTCAGCCAACATCCACAGTCACAAATCATGTTGGTAGTGTGTGCTCTTGATGAGATGTGATAATGGCCTTATATCTTTGTGGTCTTCCCTCCAATAACCCGTAACCCCAGTCTCATAATGAAAAAAACATCAGACAAATTTCAATAGTGGACATCCTGCAAAATACCCAACCAGTACTCCTCAAAAATGTCAAGTCATCAAAAATAAGGAAAGTCTGAGAAAATGTCACAGCCAAGAGGAACCTCAGGAGACACGAAAACTAAATGTGATGTGGGACCCTGATGGGATCCTGTAACAGAAAAAGGACCTCAGGTAAGAACTAAGGAAATCGAAATGAGCTACGGACTTTAGTTAACAATAATGTATCAATAGTGGTTCATTAACTACAACAAATATATCAAAAAGTAAACCAATAATGATGGATTTATCTTTTGTTTTGTGCATTCTCAACAGATTTAATATTAAGCTATGTTTCCACCAAGCTGAAAACTTTGATGGAACCTGGAATATGTAGCCAAATTCAACATACTTCCTAAACGATGCAATGATAAAGACTTTGCAAACATTTAGATGAATGAGTTTTTAAAATTTTAATTAGCTTTTTGGCATTGGAGAGTCATAATTCGTGCATCTGGAGGAAATGTTCCTTTTCTGTTATAATTTTTTCTGTAGATTATGCTCCCTTCTTTTTCCTCTCTGGTGCCCATGGAATTTTTTTTTTT
>CAUYSK010084225.1:0-20713 GCA_963575035.1 Avahi laniger | reverse complement strand
CCTTTTTTATTTATTTTTATTTTTTTGCATTACTTCTGTTTATTTTAAAAATTGCTTGTTCTTGGAGTACTATTCAGCTTTAAGAAACAATGGTGATATAGCACCTCTTGTATACTCCTGGATAGAGTTGGAACGCATTCTGCTAAGTGAGGTATCCCAAGAACGGAAAGACAAGAACCACATGTACTCACCGTCAAATTGGTATTAACTGATCAACACTTAAGTGTACATATAAGAATAACATCTATTGGATGTTGGGGAGGGGGGAGTGGTGATGGGTATTTGCATACACAAAGAGTGCAATGTGCACCATCCAAGGGATGGGCACACTTGAAACTCGGACTTGGGGGGGGGAGTGGGGAGGCAAGGACAACATACATAACCTAAACATCTGTACCTCCATAATATGTTGAAATAAAAAAAAAAGAAAAGAAAAACAATTAAGAAGGGAAGATCTTCTGATTTGGTCCTTTTTGTTGAAAGGATAAAGTCTAAAATGCTCTTCCCCGAAACTTCTAATTGTGGTTTCCACCTCTAAAGTCACAGAAAAGAAATCTCCATCTTTCACCTGAAAAATCCTTCAATCATGGCATGTTAATCCAACATTCATTGCCTGCAGCTTTTACACATGGCTTCCAATTTTCCCTCCCAGTCATAAACTTTCCTCTTCTTGTTCTGCTTTCTAAAATGTTACTAATTAATAGTGGGTGCAACAAATGGATCCCCCACCACAACCAGCTGTTCCCTGATTAAAAAAGCCTTAACCCATGTATACAAGCCCTTGATGGTTTCAAGAAACCAAAGAAAAACTGTCACGGCATAAGGGATTCGGTGCCTGACCTTCAGACAGGGCCTAAGTAGTGCCAAGCCACGTGGATGAAAAGAAAACCAAGATGAGTCAGTTGCCCAGATGTTTTGTTGTCAGGTCACCAAGGATCTTGATGATTGGAGGCCGAGATGCCAGGGTTTGTGTGGCCATGTGTAGCCACGGCTTCAAAGCGAACACAAGACTAATAAAGCAAGAATGATTCCAGAATGAAAGCATAGGGTTGGAAGGAGAAATGGGAGAGAGGGAGGAAAATTTGGGCAGAAGATGGGGGCCTTGTGGAGGGGAATTGGGAAGGTCTCAGGAAACCGGGGGTGGGGGGCAATCTGAATCTATCAGAGGTTGGTTTTGAGGAGCTCTCAGGCCCTGGGTTGCCATTCCTAGAAGGAAGGCACTGCACCAAACGTTTATTGAGCGCTGACTCCGTAGCAGAGACTGCAGTGTGCCGGGAGTAAGTGGTGAGCAAGATAGCCACGGTATGTACCTGTGCATAGCTCAGAGTTTAGTGGAAACGCGGACATTAGAATGCCTTACAATAAGAGTTTCAACAGGAAAGTACAGAAGACTGAGGGGTCTGAGAGGAGGGTTCTCTAATTCAGATCTGAGTGTGTGTGTGTGTGTGTGTGTGTGTGTGTGTGCGTTTATCCCAGAGGACTTCCTGGAAGAAGTGAAATCTGAGCTGAGGTTTGAAGAATGAATAGATGAATAAGGCTGTGTCCAGGGAAGCTTGTTCCCATCAAAGCAAGAGTACCGTGAAAGTCCGCAGGTGACATAATGAGGAGTTTGAGAGATGGAAAGAAGTCCTGCCGTGAGTGGGAGAGTGGCATGAAATGGCACACTAGGGTGACGACGAAAGAACTGTGAGCCATGTCAACACTAGACGAGCAGTGGAGCGACGTCCACTTTGCACTGTCTAAAGGCCACTGCTGGGCAATGAGGAGAATTCGTTAGAAGAAACAAAGTAGGAGGCAGAGAGATCAGTGAGGAGCCTATTGCGAGAATTCAAGCGCAAGATGACAGAGGCCAGGGCACACCCCAGGTGGAGTCAATTGGCTCTTCTCTGTGCCATCCTGATTCCTTCCAATTTCCTTTTGAGCTAGCATTTCCACTGCACTGAAATCCTTCTGGCATCTCAGCATCCACGACAACACCAGGCACACAGGAGATGCTCAGAAAATGGCTGTCGAATACATGAACAAACGGGCTCTAATCTTTCCCATTGGAAGTTCTCCTCACTTGTCTCTCTGTCTCTTTTCTCTATTCATAGGGACAATTCCTAACTTCTCCAGGGGAATGGGAGCTCATTGAAAGCAGGAATGGTAGTGTCTGTTAATTTTCATATATCCACCAAGTGATGCCTATTCACTAGATTTGTGTCTTTTTTTTTTTTTATTTCAGCATATTACGGAGGTACAAATGCTTAGGTTACATATATTGCCTTTGCCCCACCCAGGTCAGAGCTTCAAGTGTGCCCATCCCTAGACGGTGTGCACTGTACCCACTAGAATTGGGTATATTCCCTTATAGTTACATCCCTTATAGTTACAACAGTGAATATATTAAATAGCTGGTACCAGACCCTGTTCCAAGCAACTTTTGTGATTTTACAGTTTAATCCTTACAACAAACATTCAGTAATTAGGTGCTAATATGATTCCCATCGTATAAGGAGAAAACTAAAGCACAGAGAAGATAAGTAACTTATTCAAGAACACACAGCTAGTAAGTGGTAGAGCCAGGAATCACATACCAAGCTTTTGTTTGTCACTAGAGTCCATGCTCTGAAAATACTGTCAACCAGGAGGGCTGGAAATAAACCAAGAAGGAATATCTCTTCCTAAAACACAGAGCTTGAATTTTGCACATATAACTAACTGTAAATCAACAGACACATGTTCCAGCACTGATTGTGGCAGCAGTGCCTAAGTCGGGGGTCCACCATAAATCTCAGTTTGCCTGTTTTTAAAATAATAAAATCAGTGTCCATTGCTATTATTTTTTACTTATAGAGTATTATGTATGGATAGTTTCTAAACTATAAGAGTCTAAACATAAAACTCAACTCAATGTGTCTTTATTAAAATGCCACCCACTGGGACAGTTGGGATACAATCTTTCTCTTTCACCTTGGGATTGTGTGGTTTGCGGAAAGCTGTGCTCTTTGTCATTCGTAAGATCATCACTCTCTTGTGCAACTCCCTCCCTCAGGCTCAGAAGGCTATTTGTGACCACGAGGCGCTGGACAGGTTTAGGTTCCTCAGCTCTGTGCTTTCACAAGCCCTTTTGCTTTCCCATCCAGCTCTTATCACATCATTCACAACTGCCTGAGCATTTAACTTTCTTTCCCTTTAGAGAGCGGTGTCCACAAAGGCAGAGACTTTTCCTGCTCTGTGACCACGTGGAGCCCCTGTGCTTAGCACAGCATCAGCAGATTGCATTTGTTCAGGAAAAAAATGTGCTGAGTTGTTGAAGTTTTGAGAAAGATATCACATTTTCCATCACAGGGATTATCCCTGTTTTTACTTCCTCCTCTAAGTGCCTTTTATCCTCTTCTTTCCAAATGGGACGAAGGATCCACGGAGACCATGCAATTGGAGGTAAGGTGAAAAGACTGGATCAGCCTCGGAACTGAGTTCTCATTCCAGTTCTGCCAGGACTGTTTGATGTGAATTTGGGCAACACATGTTTGTGTCCTGGAACTCTATAAAATGAGGGGTTTGGACAAAATACAAAATTTGTCAACCAGTGGCCATGGGCTTTGCAGAAATGCTATATTGAGTCTACACAATATCTTCCAAACACTTGCATTTGGTGCTAACATTAATATAGTTTTTAAAAAACTGATTGCAAACTCATAAAAACATGGATGCATTAGAGCGTTCCTACAGTCATGGAGGACATCCATCTTGAGACCTCAGCAGCAGCTTTGACTTTAGATGAAGCCTGGCTTCTCCACTTCACTCTCCTGTCTAAAATCATTCATTTATCTTCCCTGCTTGTCCTTGGTGGACATTTAAGCTTTCCACCTTGGGACCAAATAATCTCGAAGGTCCTCTCCACATTTAAAATCCTGGGAGGCCAGTCTTCGGTTATGCAACCAAACAAGGAGCAGCTATCATCTACTGATGCTTTTCCTCCAATATAACAAACGTTTTTCAAATGTACATTTTAAAAATTATTCTGTGAAGATAAGACTTTAAATAATCTTCAAGGTGGAGTTGGAATCATGTGGCAAAATTAAATTGCTATTTGGTCTGACTGCTAAGGCCCTGACCATCTCCCTACTCCATACGTCCGCTCACCAGATAATTGAGAGCAGTGGGTAGCATGAAAACCAAAATGCAAGCCCATTTAGGTACAAGTAAGGAAAAGAACACCAGGAGACCTGAAAGCCTCATTTGGTGTCGCTTAGCCCTAGCCAGGTTTTCAACAGTAATTCTTTCCCCAGGTGTGATCTCAAACCTGCAAGACAAGACGGACTTGAAAGAAGACTAATTTAGAAGGAAGTCTCAAAAGCAATTCAAGCATCAGAATGAGATCTAAGATGTTCAATCAGAATGATTACACATGATCTTTTTTTTTTCAATTCATTTAATTCTACTTTGACTTTCATTATTTCTTTTCTTCTGCTGGCTTTGGGTTTGGTTTGTTATTCCTTTTTTAGTTCCTCGAGATGTGACATTAGGTTGTTAATTTGTGATCTTTCTGTCTTGTTCATGTAGGCATTTAAGGCTATGAATTTTCCCCTGAGGAAAGTTTTTGCTGTGTTCCATAGATTTAATAGTTTGTGTCTCTCTTGTCACTCAGTTCAAATAATTTTTTATAATCATTCAGCGGCAGGTTGTTTAATTTCCATGACTTTGTGTAGGTTGAATGTTTCCCTTGTGATTGATTTCCAGTTTTATTCCACTGTGGTCTGAGAAGATACATGGTATGATTTTGATTTTTTGAATTTGTTGAGACCTGTTTTGCAGCCTAAAATATGATCAGTCTTGGAGAATGTCCCATGTGCTACTAAAAAGAATATGTATTCTGTAGTTTTTGGGTGGAATGTTCTATACATGTCTGTTAGGTCCATTTGATTTAGAGTTTGGTTTATGTTCATTGTTTTTTCATTTATTTTATGCTTTGATGATTTGTCAAGCTCTGACAGGGGGATGTTGAAGTCCCCAGCAATTACCATGGTGCTATTTATTTTTTTGCTTCTCTGTGGTAGAATTTACTCTACGTGTCTTGAAGCTCCTGTGTTGGGTGCATGTATATTTAGGTTGTTATGTTTTCTTGTTGAATTGCTCTCTTTATCATTACATAATCACCCTCTTTGTCTTTCTTTACCTTTGTTGGCTTAAAGTCAATTTTATCTGATATGAGAATGGCTATACCTGCTCCCTTTAAACTTCCATTTGCATGGAATTATTTTTCCATTCTTTCACATTAAGTCTGTGTGTCCTCGCAGTTTAGATGTGTTTCCTGTTGACAGCAGATACTTCGTTTGTATTTTGTTACCCATTCAACCAGCCTTTGTCTTTTCAGAGGAGCATTCAGTCTGTTAATGTCAATTGATATGTGGGATGTTGGTCTGTTCATCCTGTTGGATAGTCCCTTATTTTTTGTTTTACCTCTTGTTCTATTGTTTTATAAGAGTTGTGAATTTTGGGGGGTTTTTAGGTGAATTTATACTGGTGGGTATCTGTTGTATTGATTTGTGTGTAGTGCTGTTCTGAGTATTTCACGTAGGACAGGTCTGGTCATGGCAAATTGACTTAATTTCTCTGTCAATTGTGAAACTTAGTTTTGCAGTATACAAAATTCTAGGCTGGCAGGTATTCTGTTTAAGTCAGTTGAAGATGGGGCCCCAGTCGCTTCTGGCTTGTAAGGTTTCCACCAAGAAGTCTGCAGATAGTCTGAAGGGTTTCCCTTTGAATGTAATTTGATGCTTTCATCTTGCTGCTTGTAGAATTTTCTCCTTCATTTGGACTTTGGCCAGGTTGATTACTACATGTCTTGGGGATGACCTATTTGCTATGAATCTTCCTGGTGTTTGATGTTTGTCTTCTTTCTGTATGTCTGAATTCCTGGTGATACCAGGGAAGGTTTCCTCAATAATTTCCTCAAATAAGTTTTCCATGTTTTTAGCTCTTTCTTCTTCTCTCTCAGGGATACCTATAATTCAAATGTTAGTTTGCTTCACAAGTCTCATATCTCTCTCAGTGACTACTGAGACTTTTTAGTACTCTTCTCTCCCTCATTGAATGACTGGGTTATCTCAAGAACCTTGTCTTCAACCTCTGAGATTCTTTCTTCTCTTGGTTTGGCCTGCTATTATAGCTTTCTGCTATGTTTTGAAATTCCCTAAATGACTCCTTCATTTTTTAAGTTCTATTATATCCTTTTTTATTCTGTCTAGCTCTCTAGTGACTTTTTCATTGATTTCCTGAAATTTTTTTTGGCTTCTTTTTGTTGGTTTACAATTTTCTTTTCAATTCCATTCATGTTATTTGCCATTGATATTCTGAATTCCGTTTCTGTCTTTTTGGCAATTTCCTTGTGGGTAGAGTCCATTATTGTAGCTTCATTGTGTTCCTTTGGGGGTGTCAAACTATTTTGAATTTTTAATTTACCAGGGTTCTTTTGGTTGTTTCTTTTCATCTGGCTCTTCTTCTCTTGGCTCTGGATTATTAGGATTGCAGGAAACCTGTTCTCCTTTGCTGGTGACTCCCTCAAACCAAATCCAGGAGTGATGGCTGCTCAGGTCTGGAAGTTTCAGAGTGAAGTGTTCAAACTTGGGGAGATTCTGCTCACCCAGTGGTAGTGGTGGGGACTCAGTAGTGGGGTCTCGGGGTCCGGACACAACTCTGGAGTCTCAGGGATGGACTTGCAGGCCTGGTGGAGGCACTGGAGCTACAGGGGAAGAGCCTCAGACTTGGACACCATAAGAGATTCACAGGTGGCTCTTGGAATTTTGGGGACAGAACCACCTATATAGGGGGCTGTTAAACCAGTGTGAGGACTACTGATGCCCAGTCACATAGGCAGGGGTTTGTTTCAGCAGCCCAGGGTCTGTGTAGGTGGGTCAGACCTGCTGTTCAGCCAAAGTTTTCCACCCACGTCTAGGGCCAACTGAGGCAGTCAGCCCAGGCTTCCCATGTGGTGTCTGTCATGTTTGGGGCTTCTCCTCTGTTCAGCTTCCACACTGGGGAGGAGGCATGCTTGGCCCCAAGTCATAGGACATGACATGGGGGTGCATCTTTTCCCTCCCTGGCCCAGTGGGGGTGATGCAAAGGCTAGTGTGGGAATGCTGAGTGCTGAGCATACCTGGCTCCATGTGCCAGAATGATCAGGATAGCATCAGTTGTAGAAACTTGGGATTTGCAGGCACCAGATCTCTGCTGCACCTGCCCTCTAGAGGAATATCTCTGCATAGACTCTGAACAGCTCCCTGATCAGCCTAGAGGTATGTGGTGGAGGAGGGAGACTCCACATGGATCAAATCTCCTGTAACTTTTCTCTCTTAAAAAGCAGGGTCCCCTCGGGTTGCTTCTATTCTGTGTCTTCACCTCTTCCCAGCAGTATGATTTGTATTGGGACTCCCAGCTTAATCTTCGTGATGATGAGTGATGCTTGTGAATAAGAATCAGCCACGCCCTGTTTGAGTGAGTTCGTAGATGCTGTAATGAGCTGTAGAGTTGTTCTCCCTGTCAGTGGTTGATGCTTGCAGGAAAGAGCCAACTGCAGAGATGTTCTTTTGTGCCTGTGAGAAGTTCTTGTCCCTCAAGTGGAGCACTTGAATGCCCCAGACTTTGGGAGGGGCCTCATAGTTCCCAGGGGGTTGCTTGATCTCCATCCCAGCAGAATGGGTGGAGGAGTGAGGCTGGGCATGGTTGGGTTGTGTGAGACTGGAAGGATTTGCAAACAGTTGGCAGGGCTCAGAGGTCATTTTTCCAGCCACTAGGGGGAGACTCTGGGAGAAGGGTCAAGGCAGGCTCTCCACACAGGGAAGGCTGCTCATGAGGGAGGGGCCACAATTCCCCAACTGTCTGTTGGGAATGAACTCTGCCCCTTTTGTATTAACCCTGCCCTCTGGTGTCTGGTTGCAAATGGGTATGCCTGAACACACTGCACTTGGTTGCTATGGCATCACAGGCTGGAATCTTCCCTGCTGTAGGACCCACTCTAGTCTGACTGCATGGCTTTCCTGTGGGGGGGATGGGTGCTTCCCCAGATCACTGTATCTCCCACCACCACAGTATTCTCTCATCAGTTCTAACCACATGGGCTTCCTCGCCTCCCGAAACCAACTCCCAAACCGTCCTGAATCCCCCAGCAACCCACGCAAGTCCAAGGGGTACAGGATTTGACCCACATGCCTGACCTGCTGGCATGCATCTCCAGGAAATGTTGGCAGGCAGGGATCTCCCAGATTGGGCACCTTAGCTCCACTGCAGTTTCTCAAGAGGAAAGGCTTTGGCCCCACTCTCTGTGGAAACCTCAGACTGGAGGACACACCAGCTGGGGAGAGGTGGCCACTCACCAAGTTCTTGGCTCAAAATGCTCTCCTGGTTTCAGTGGGTGGGGAAGGGGCACTGAAGGACAAGAGTCTGAATGGAAGAAAGCCAACTTTTCAGACTTTTGGGTCACTCTCCTAAGAGGGGAGCCCCACATGAAATGTCTAAGCCCTGGGATCATGCAAGATCTCTCCACAGTTCTGTGGTCACTATAGTGCTTGGGCTTGTGGGGATGGAAGAGCTTCCAAGTAACTTGGTAGGTTGTTGATCACTGAAGGATTGAGGGAGGGAGGAAAGGATCCTCCTTACCCTTTCACCGGGCTCTGAGCCTCTCTGGGTTTGATCCTTGTTAATATCTTCATTTCATTTGTCCTTTTTCTTCTCTGCTTCACAGTTTTCCTCTGTGAGATTCTGGCAGGCCCCAGAACTTCTGTCTCTGACCAATGCCTGAACTGTATCCCTTCTCCCCTCTCCTTCTCTGAAAGTCTTCTGTCCCTCTGGGATGGTCCATGAAGCCATGTCTCTAATCAGCCATCCTTCCCCTCTCCTCCATTTTCTGGCTTCTAGGGTGTCCCAGCCTCCTCCCTATGGCTACAGAAGCTGTAGCAGAGACACTTGGGGCCTTTTGGGGAAGGCCAGACAGACCCCAAATGCAGAGAGAGCGTGGGGTGTCATGGACACTGTTTGTGGAGCACCCATTACATTTGTTGCTGACAGCATCTCCCACTTTTCAGGAAGTTTGTCTTCTAGTGCCATCTCAGCAGGCCCTGGGTTCCTGGGGTTCTACTCTGCAGCAAGCATCCTTTCTGGTTTCTGATTCGGAGTGTTAACTCAGGCCTCTGGGCTGGCTCTGTTTGCAGGTGTTCCATCTCCATATTTTTGAAAATAACTGGGCTCCTGGTCTCATGCCAAATATGAGGGAGAAGTCAAGAGACAAAGAGAATTCTGGCAGGTTGTTCCTCTACCTGAGGCCCTATTAGTATGACCACACACTATAAGAGAGATGGAATTTTCCTGATTCAGCAGAACAAAATGGACAAGTGTTGGCCCAGGTTTGTCTCTTGGTACAAATAAAGACGTGAGATGTATGAAATGATCTCACAAACTCCCTTGTCATTTTAGTTTTGCTGAGCAGTGGAATGGTCTGTTTTATATGGGCCAGAAGTAGACAAGTCTATTACATTTTAAGGGGAGAAATGCAGCTGGGAAAGAATCCAGAGGAGGAGGGAATGAAGACAGTGGCCACGTACATGTAATCACTGGCAAGCTGGATTGTATGGAGTATTACCCCAGGACTCAGACAGAACTGGATTTAAAGCTTGCCTCTTGTTTGAAATATACACACACACACACGCACACACGTACGTGTGTACATGTGTGTGTGTGTATAATATATATATATATATATGTATACAGTGGTGAAATATACACAGCCTAGAAGTTACCATTTTAACCATTTTTAAGTGTACTGTTCTCTGGCATTAAGTACATTGTCATTGTTGTACAACCATCACCACTATCCATCTTCCTCTTTTTCATCTTCCTCAACTGAAACTTTATACCCATTAAACACTAACTCCTCATTCCCCCCTCCCTCCTCCCTTGACAACCACCGTTCTACTTTCTGTATGAGTTTAACTATTCCAGGTATCTCACATTAATGGAATCATACAGCCTTTGTCTTAAGACTGGCTTGTTTCACTGAGCATAATGTCCTCAAAGTTCATCAATGTTGTAGCATGAGTCAGAATTTCCTTCCCCTGAATAATAAAACTCTGAATAATATCCCACTGTATGTATATACCACATTTTGTTTATCCATTCATCCACTGATGGCACTTAGGTTGATTTGATCTATTGGCTACTGTGAATAATGCTGTAACAAACACAGCAGTGCAGATATCTCTTCAACAGACTGATTTCATTTTCTTTTGATATATATTGAGAAATAGGATTGCTGGATCATATGGTAGTTCTCATTTAATTTTTTGATGACCCCCCCCTACTGTTTTTCATAATAGTTGTGCTAATTTACATTCCCAGCAACAGTGTGTAAGGTACCCCTTTTCTCCACTTCCTCTCTAACAAGTGTTATCTTTCATTTTCTTTATAGTAGCCATTCTAACACGTGTGGGGTTGATATCTCACTGTGATTTTAATTTGCATTTCCCTGATGATTAGTAATATTGAGCATTTTTTAATATACTGGTTGAGCATTTGTATGTCTTCATTTGAAAAATATCTATTCAAATGCTTAGCCTATTATTTAACTGGGATATTTTTTCATTTTCTTACTATTGGGTTGCTTGAGTTCCTTATATATTTTGGATATTAACTCCTTATCGGATGTATGGTATGCAAATATTTTCTCCCACTCCATATGTTGTCTCTTCATTCTGTTGGTAGTTTCCTTGGCTGCACAGAACCTTTTCAGTTTGATATATCCCCTTTATTTATTTTTCCTTTTGTTGTCTGTGCTTGTGGGTTTATATACAAAAAAGTCATTGCCCAGGCCAATGTCCTGGAGCTTTTCTGCAGTGTTTTCTTCTAGTAGTTTTATAGTTTCAGGTCTTACATTTAAGTCTTTAATCCATTTTGAAATGATTTTTATATATGGTATGAGATAAGAATAATTTCATTCTTCTGTATGTGAATATCTAGTTATCCTAACATCATTCACTGAAGAAACTGTCCCTTCCCCATTGTGTACTCTTGGCACCTTTATTGAAAATCAATTGACCTTAAATGTGTGGATTTATTTCTGAGTGCTCTATTCTGTTCAATTGTTTTATGTGTCTCTTTTCATGCCAATACCATTCTGTTTTGACTATTATAGCTTTGTAGTATATTTTGAAGTCAGGTGGGGTATTGCCTCCAGCTCTGTTCTTTTTGCTCAAGATTGCTTTGTTTATTCAGGATCTTTTATGATTCCATGTGAAGTTTAGTATTATTTTTTTCTATTTTTGTGAAAAATGGCATTGGTATTTGATAGGAATTACATCGAATCTGTAGATTCCTTTGGGTAGCATGACTATTTTAACAAATTAATCTTCAAATCCATAAATGTGAAAAATATTTTCATTGATTTGTGTCTTCTTCGTTCTCTTTCATCAATGTTTTATAGATTTTGATGTATAAGTCTTCCACTTCTTTGGCTAAATTCATTCCTAAGTATTTGGTAGTTTTTTTTTCTTTTTTGAGCTATTACATTTTTGGATGTTAATTGTTAGTGTATAGAAATATCATTGATTTTTGTATGTTAATTTTATATCCTACAACTTTACTAAATTCATTTATTAATTCTAACAGGTTTATTTTAGTTTAGGGTATTCTATATATAGGATCATGTTGTCTGTGAAAAGGGGCAATTTGACTTCTTTGTTTTCCAATTTGGATACCTTTATTTCTTTCTCTTGCCTTATTGTTTTGTCTTCCAGTATTATATTGAATAGAAGTGGTGAGAGTGAGCATCCTTGTCATATTTCTGATTTTAAAGGAAAAGCTTTCAACTTTTTACCATTGAATGTGATGTTAGATTTGTGATTGTCATATATGATTTTGACTGTGTTTAGGTACTTTCCTTCTACACCTAATTTGTTGAGAGTTTTTATCATGAAAGAATATTAAATTTCATTAAATGCTTTTTTCATGTATATTGAGACAATCATATGGTTTTTGTGCAACAGGAATAATTTCAACAGAATTTCATACTACCTTTAAAGGTCATGTGACAAGTCTTGCTCTCTGGGTCTTGGTTCACTCATTGATAAAATGGAAATGTTAGACCGGAGATTCTGAAGTGCTCCAATTTCTGTCAATTTGGTCATGCTCTCCAAGTACAACATCCTAAATTTAAGTACTGCAAAAGGCAGTCCTGAACACCTTTTATGGTTAACATTTTGTTCCCTTGACAGTAAGCTGTCTAGAATACATACCCATTAGTTTAATTTCTCTTGTCTGATACTAAAAGAACTCTGTTTCTTCATCCCCTGAGGCCCTGCAGACATTTGTCTCCCCTGAGCTCCCTTCTCTCTGTAGAATGGCTCCTAGTTCCTTGTGTTTTATAATTCACAGGCTCTTTTCCATGTTGGGCATGCCCTACTCTATTCTTGCCATCTTTAGGTGTCTCACAAAGACTGGATCACAGGACTCCAGGGGAATCAACCTGCTACACCTAGATCCTGATTTTCATGTTTCTATACAGAATGGCAAGTCAGTAAGGTCAATTGAGATTTCATCCAGAGTCATGAGTCATTTGAATTTTAGGATTCGTGTTACTTAAAAATAGAATGAAAGGTTCTAAGAGAGGACAAGCAGTTAAAAGAGATGGAAAGAGATTTGAGATCTCTTTCTTCAGGGAGTCTTTACAGATGAGCTGTCACTTGTTATGTTAGTTTTCTTTTGCTACTGTAAAAATTTACTACCTCATTAGTGGCTTTCAAAAACACAAATTTATTATCTTACAGTTGAAAGTCTAGTTCTGTTTGGCTGTGTCTCACACAAAGTCCAGCGGGCTCCACTTAAGGTCTCACAATGCCAAGATCCAGGTGTCATCAGCTCTGTGTTTCTTATTGAGTCTCTTGGGTGACGATCTACTTCCCAGATCATTCAGGTTGCTAGAGAAATTTAATTACATGTGGTTAAGACAGAAGTTCCTGTTTCCTTGCTGGCTACCAGCCTGGGAGAGTGGTGAGAGATGAGGTTGGTGATGTCGGATCCGTAAGGGCCAGTTTGAACCTAGTAGTTGTTTGAATTCTGTTGTAAGGTCAATGGGAAAAAATTGAAGTTCTTGCATAAGGAAGGGACGTGATCTGATTTGTGTTTATAGACATCACTCTGTAACCTGTGTGGGGAATTAATTATAGCAATATAGGAATGGAAACAGGTAAACAAAACAGAAATCGATTGAAGTGGTCCAAGCCAAAGATCACAGTGTCTTCACCAGGAGCATAATGAGAGAGTCTGAGATCTAGGCCCTTCAAGCTGTACAGCTTCAGTCTTTGTGACATAGTTTGAGAACCTTGGGATCGACTCATATAGTTTTTGAAGCTAGAGGGAGTGCTAAATAAGATTTAGTACAGCTCTGCATTTCAAAGACAATAAGGCAAAGAACCTGAAGTAACTTGACCACATTCTCAAAGTCAGTTGGAGACAAAGCTGAGATTAGACCCTGTGTCTCTTGACACCTGGTCCTGTGCAGCCTTCACTACACTCACATACTGATAGTTGGTCCTTGCCACGTGTTTCAAAAAAGACATGTTGCTCACAAAATGAAGAGACTTTTATTTTAGCTAAGAGAGGAAAGAAGATAGGCTGTTCTTAATGTTGAGGGTTGTATTATGTAGGGGAAGAGCATGGATCACAGGAAAAGAGGACCTGTTTGTAGGTTTCTGGAAGATGAACCTAAAAAGGAAAGCTTCTTAGAAGTAAGGAAAGAACTGATTTACTCTGATGCTAGCAGGATGGCCTGGCAAGGCTTGGACTAGTGCCCTACCAGGTAAAAGGGGTGGGCTTCTGGAAGGCCAAAGCTTCCCATATGTTTTTGGCAAAATCCATAAAGCAGGTTGAAGGCACAAAAACATCATCAATTCCTGCCTGCTAATTTAGAATCTGCTACAACTAAGAAAGGATATGTGTGATGCTCGTGTATGATAGAAAACAAAATAAGTAATAACGTCTGCCTAGGGGTAACAGTGTATTATTACATAATGCAATCTTCTCTGACTTCACTCTTCACAATCTCCTGTACTTATTCATACTGATTTAATCTTACAGTGTCTGTGTAATTCATACAAGTCACATCTAAGTGTGTGGGGGGTATGATATACTAGTGCACAGTCATCCCTCAGTATTCCCTGGGGATCGGTTTCAGGACCCCACATAGATACAAACATCCAAGGTTGCTGAAGTCCCTTATACAAAATGGTATAATATTTGCACGTTACCTAAGCACATCCTTCCGTATACTTTATATCACCTCTAGATTACTTATAATACCTAATACCATGTAAATACTATGTAAATATATCATTATACTGCATTTTTAAATTTGTTTTTTAATTTTTACTTTCTTGGATTGAATCCGAAGATGCAGAACTCCTGAATATGCAGGGCAGGCTGTATATTAATTGCGTTTACTTATATTTCTTTTTTCTGTGGTAAGATCCTTGTTTAGTTGAAGGGAATCCAGCCTTGTCTATGTATGACTAATGAAATGACAGATTTGGTAGACCCATAAGCATCTATTTGCATGAATTAACTTATATGAGAGGTTTGTGTTTACTTTTTTCTCTTATTGAAGGGGGAGAAAACAGATTGGTACCTTGAGGGATGCAGGGAGAGGAGACTGGGAGAAAGGTTCCTTGAGGTCACAATCAGTGCTGTGTTCATCAGTGTTGACCCAGTGTCTCCAGCATGTAGCAGAGGGTTTGACGAGTCAGTGCCTTTTGAATTGAGTTGTGTCATATCTTAGAAGTCTGGTTTTTCTTATCATAATTAACATAGACTCTCAGAGAGAATAGCCGGTTAGTACAGTTTTGAAGAATAAATCACTGGATGATCAAGAGAGAGAATCTAACAAGGAAAGGAGGAAAGAAGAAGGGAAGGAAGGACAAATAAAAGACTAGAGGGAGAGGGAAAGAAAAGGAAGAAGGAAGGAAGGAAGGGAGGGAGATGGAAAAGACAAGTCTCCTCTTTCAGTCTTTTCCACCAGAATTCTTGAATATTTGCTCTTAAGAAGTACATCTGCCTACCTCAGATGGAGATATTTCTGCAGGAGTGAATGGACAGGCAACAGAACGTAATTATGGTTCCCGCCAACCCAGGGCAGGGTGGGGGCAGGGAGATGGGGGAGGCCTTCTAATTCCCCAGTTCTCCAACTTTTTTGTGCAATGAGTTTGCTTTTTTATTTTTCTTTTTTTTTTTAACCCTCTGATTGACGGCCAGCCCCCTTCCCCCAGTGCTCGTGTGTGCTCATCTCAGATACCAGGCTCCCCCCCATCCTTTTCTCTCAACACTGAGCACGGGGGTAATTTATCTTCCCCTGGCTAAGCCCCTCCAGAGAGCCCCAACCTCCCACTCTCCTCGCCCCCTGCTGTATAGTAACCTCTCACCACCCAACCATTGCTTCTCCTCGGCCCCCAACAGCTCAGTTGTCAGAATGTGAGGAAATTCATTGATTCAGGGGGCTGTAGTAAATCAAAACATTCCGGTCATACTGCCCTCTCTTTCAAGGAGAACAGGGAGTCTTTAAAAAAACAAAAGAGGAGAAATTAGCACCAAGGGGGTAGGGTTGAGGGAGGGGAGGAGATATGAAAAATTGGATTTAGGGTTCCCGTATTAGAAATTTGGCCTGCGTGATTCTTGAGACAATGTTGTTGCTTGAAATAAATACAGTCTTAAACTTTCAATGAAACTATTGCCATATGTCCAGGGCCTGGAACGCTGCCCATCCCTTCCCTGCACCCCTAAGTCCCCTCCTACCCTAGTCCTATTGATCCCCTGAAGGCTCTGATTAAGTTCGGTGAAATCCATATCTTTGCTGTCGCTTTCCTGTATGTTACAGACCAACTGGAGAGGGGAGGCTTGGCAGGCCAGTAGAGAAGGGTACCCTCCTTGCAGGGTACCAAAAGGCACAGGAATTCAAATGCTTGCAACAGTTCTTCCCTGATTGTGCACGAACACTGAAGAATCTCAACGAAGTCCCAAGGCTGCCTTGAAACAGTAAGAAAACAAAATCTCTCTTGCATTGAAGATTGGAAATTTCAGGGAGGTGTATTTTAGCAAAATGAGAGGGAAAAGCAGAAGTATTCCAAGCAATTAGAAATGTCCTAAAATAAAGCAGACTTACCCAGAAGGTAGAAGCTTTCTTCAACTGGGTATGTTTAAGCATCCTTGTCAAGATGCTGTTGAGGGACATTATAAATTGGATGAGGGTTTGATGTAAATCTATGGTTTACAAACTCCTATGGCCATGGAAAATTTTCTGTTTGCTTTATATTTAATCAAACTATACTTGAACCCTCATCATGTTTATAAGAAAAAAAGCAGTAGTATATTTTTTGGGAAATGATTTAATATTTTTATTTTCTTAATATAAAAATAAGAAATCTGGAGTCATGATATTATGACACAGTGTTGATAAAGTCCTGATTGACATAGATATGTGACTGTGCATGATGACATGAAAAAAAAAAACTTGCCTTGAAGACTTTGGATACTTTTCAATGAACAAAAATGATCAGAGAAATTGTGAAAAGAATTCTGTACCAAAAGCCATGAACTTGGCAATTCAAGCTAGCCTATTGAAATGTCTTACTATTTGGTATACAACCAATTTATTTCTCATATTGCACAAATTAAACATGTGTAGTCTCTGAAACATTAGGAGTCCATGGAACATAATTTTAAAACAACTGCTCTGGAGATCTGTGAGCTCCCCCTTCTGAAGTTGTACAGTTTTAAGAATTTTGAGTATATTAAATATTGAGGGATTTCTTATTTATAGGATAGGCTGAAGGAGTCCTGTGTTTCTTTAGGAGTGTGGGTTATGCTCATGGACTAATTGTGAAATTACTGACCCGATATTGCATGTGGTAACAAACCTTTTGTAAAACTGAGACTGAAAAGCAACTTAGTCTAACATAACTGATTAAGGTAGGTGTTGTCAATAGATATTATAAAGGAGAAGAAATAATCCCAAATACATGTCCTAGTTCAAGAGTCTCAGAAGCAGACCTTGAGGCAAGAGTTCTAGTGTAAGTAGTTTATTTAGGAGGTAATGCAAGGAAATAGTAGTAAGAGAAGGGGGAAGTCAGACAAGGAAGGGAAGGAAACCAATAAAGCAGGTTAGCAAGCAAGTTAGCAATGTGGGCACCTGGAGCTTTTATCCTACTGGGGAAGTCTGGGAGCCACTGCTGAACATGCACTTCGAAATTGTCCTATGAGACCCATCTCACCTCCATTAGGAGGATTACTGTTAAAACAAGAGAGAAAAAAAAAACCTAAATAACAAATGTTGGCAAGGATGTGGAGAAATTAGAACCCTTGTATAGTGTTGGTGGTAATGTAAAAATGGTGCAGCCATGATGGAAATCAATGTGGCAGATCCTCAGACAATTAAAAATAGAATTGCCATATGATCTATTAATTCTACTTCTAGGTATGCACCCCAAAAGAGTTGAAGAAGGGACTCAATTATACACCTATGTTCATAGTGGCATTATTCACAATAGCTGAAGGGTGGAAGCAGCCTATGTGTCTAGTGGTAGATCAATGGGAAAACAAAACGTGGTATATAAACACAATGGAATATTATTCAGCCTTATAAAGGAAAAAGATTCTGACATATGCTACAACATTGATGAACCTTGAAGACATTATGCTAAGTGAAACAAGCCAGTCACAAAAAGACAAACACTCCATGATTCCCCCTATAGGAGGTACTCAGAGTAATCAAAGTTATATAGATAGAAAGTAGAATGGTGCTTCCCAAAGAATGGGAGGGAGGAAATGGACCATTAGTGTTTAACTGGAATAAAGTTTCAGTTTTGTAAGGTGAAGAACTCTGGAGAATGGTTGCACAACATTGAATGTACTACACACTACTTGACTGTACACTTAAAAATGATTATGGTGGTAAATTTCATATTATGTGTATTTTATCACAATTTAAGAAAATAACCTATGGAAACTGGGTTATTTAAACACCAAAGACTGTCAGTCATTGCTTAAGGGATGCTCCTGAAGGTTAATTCTCCCACTGCTCTTCTGGTCTGACTCAGACATGAGCTGAGTAGGCTGTGGTGGCCCAAGAAAGCCCACACACAAGGAGTTGGGGTCGGGGATCCTGGCAGTTGGAAATCAGACCAGTGTGCATCATGGAAATGGTAAGAGCAGGAGAATTAGTGTGGGGTAACAAGAGAATCTCCTACACTGTGGGAAGGAGGAGAATCTTAGAAGAACCGCATCAGAGAGATAAACAGGAGTTTTGGTGTGAATATTATAGTGGAAAAATCTTGGGCTTTGTGTTCAGACCCTGTTTCATAGTCTAGAATATAGAATCATTAAAACTAGCTATGTAACCTTTGGACAATTTTTTTTCTTTTTTTTTTTTTTACTTCTCTGAGACTTGAAGTCTACATCTGTAAAATTGGGATGATAGCAACTACAGTAGGTAATTGTCATTTCTGTATACCATGGATATGGACTTGTTCCCAAGCTGGGGGACTTCTTCACTGTCAGTCTTGGAGGGAAACAGGGAAGCAAACATGGGAATTGCATCTCTTTGTGTGTCCTGGGCTGAATGGCATAACCTGAAAGTGGCTGATTGGATGCTCCTGGCTTGGACTTTGTAGATCTAGTGGGTGCATCAGGTATCAGGTATGAAGGAATGAGGGAGAGGGATTCTCAGAGGGGCAGAGGTGTCTCCGTGTCCATATCCCTGGTGGGTGGAGGCCTATAGAGGCTTCTGTGTCTGCTGTCCAGAAGTCGTCTGTTGCTTAAGAGAGGCAGAGGTGAATTCTGCTGTTGCTGACACAGTTCCCACCTCCTAGGGTTCTGTGGGCATTAAATGAAATTGCATACATATGTAGGGCATTTTGCACAGTGAATGGTATGGTTCCTTTCCCTCCTTGACAAAGCAGAAGCTTTGCAACAGGATTGCACTCTTGCTTATGAATGCAGGCTGTTGGCTTTTCCTCTTTCTTAGATCCATCCATCATGCCCTCTCCCTCATGTATACTTCATACATTCTTCCACAAAAAACAAAAAGGTGAGCGTACATAGACATTTATTCCACAACTTAATTCTATCCAGAAGAAGGCGCAGGATGATGGATGTTTAAAGTTTGGTTGTAGTTCACTGACGTCATCTATCATAGTGGTTTTTGGCCTCTTTGTGTTTTCTATTTCTTTTTCTACCAGTGAAATTCTAGATAGAACTCCAATATGTGAATTAAGAGTTAAGTCATTAGTTTGTTTCCACTTTGCAATATATTCCTCTCCTTTGCCAAGAGTGACTTTCTGCTTTGGACGGCAGTACTTTGTGCTCTTATCCCACTTTGTTGGTTCTCCATCTGAGTAAACCCCTCTGCACTCTCAGCTTTCCTCCTACTATAACGTTATGTACGTAATAGACATTCAGTGAACACTTACCAAAGGAAAGGATCCACTGCTGATAGGGGGCAGTCTTCTCACCTTCAGCTTAGCTACTAGTGAATTTCAGTTGTTAAAGATGTCTATATAACAGCAAAGGTAGAGGAAAAATGCTGAGATCACAAGGATAGAGTAGCAATGGTCTCATGGGAGCAGGGAAATAAGAAAAAAAATCAGTAAAAGTCATATGATAATGATTAGGATATTCAAGTTTATTTCCTTCTTGTATTTTAAGAGTTGCAAAAATAATACAAAAGCTTCTAATATACCATTCACCTAGTTTCTCTCAATAATAACATTTTACATAGTCATAGTCAATTAAAAAAGTAGAAAGTTGACATTGGTATAATACTCCTAAATTACTGTGATCTTATTCACATTTTACCAGTTTTTACAAACATTTTTTAGGGGGGGTATAATTCTATGAAATTTTAACGTATATATAGATTTGTATAACCACTACCACAATCAAGATACGGAAATGTTCTATTACCCCTCAAAAGCTCATGAATGTTAACTTTTAGTAATCACAGCCTTCCTCAACTCTGACTCTGGCAATCATTGACCTGTTTTCTACCATCAAACTTTTTTCATTTCAAGAATGTTACGTAAATGTAAGAATACATTATGTAATCTTTTCAGATTAAAAAACCTCAGCCTAATGTCTTTGAGATTCATCTAAATTGTTGGTCAATAGTCAATAGTCAATATCAATAGTTTGTTTCTTTTTTATTCCTGAGTAGTATTCCCTCGTATGGATGTACTACAGTTTGTTTATCTGTCACGCCGTCCTGACCAGCAGGAAGGACGCAACACTCGGAGTTCTTCCAACAGCGTTTTAATGGGGCAGACTATAGGAAATGCAAATGGCGAAGATCCCGAAGCAAGACAAGCACAGGCTTATATACTGGTGAAGGCTAGGTGGCAAACTGTGATTGGACATGCCCTTAGGGTCCTCCCCAAGAAAGGCGTTCCTCTGCTGGCGTATGCGCTCAACTGATGTTTACCTCAAAGTTGTTTGGTGCTCAGCGCCATCTTCTAATGGCGTTGACTGCAGCGCTCCACAGCTCCCCCTTCTGTTTTTGGCGCAACCCCCCACGGCCGTGTGGGACTGTTCCGGACCAGACCCACCCGACAGCAGGAAGGGTACGCCAAACCACCTTCTCCCGTGCAAATGAGCATAAGCTCAGGGAGGTGCAAAGGCTGGCAGCTAACAGACATGATGTGCC
>CAUYSK010084224.1:0-13738 GCA_963575035.1 Avahi laniger | reverse complement strand
ACTCTTTTGCCCGGGCTAGAGTGTCGTGGTGTCATCCTAACTCACAGCAACCTCAAACTCCTGGGCTCAAGTGATCCTTCTGCCTCAGCCTCCCGAGTAGCTGGGACTACAGGCATGCGCCACCATGCCCAGCTAATTTTTTCTCTATATTTTTAGTTGTCCGACTAATTTCTTTCTATTTTTAGCAGAAATGGGGTCTCGCTCTTGCTCAGGCTGGTCTCCAACTCCTGAGCTCAAACGATCCGCCCTCCTCGGCCTCCAAGAGTGCTAGGATTACAGGCGTGAGCCACCGCGCCTGGTCAATCCTGCCTATTCTTGCCCTTTCTCTGCAGCATGGCCCGGCAACTCCTCAGTGTCCCATCCCCTCTTCTACTGGGTGCCATCACGAACTTGCACACACTGCCTATTATAATTATTCCACCTGTTTCCCGTGTGACACTTCAGGCTCTGAAGAGCAAAGGCCTTTCTTACTCTTCTTTTGTCCCATGGAAAATAATCTCTGTTAGATAGTAGTGCTTTTTCTAAACCACTGGTTTTCTTTTGAGCTTCCAGGCACCAAATCTTGTGTCTGCCTGTGTTTCTGTTTCCCTCTCTGCACTGATTACCGGAGAGCTCAGTCAGGCTGGAGTTCACATCTAGCTGAGGCACTGTGCTTCAGGGCAACCGTTTTGGGTACGTATCTCGCCCATCTTCATATTACATTTGTCCCTTGGTATCAGGCGGGATTGGCTCCAGGACCCTGGAGGACACCAAAATCCAAGATGCTCAAGTCCCTGATATAAAATGGTGTAGTATTTGCATATAACCTACACATCTTCCTGTATGCTTTTCATCTCTAGATTACTTATTATATCTCATACAATGTAAATGCTATGGACATACTTGTTATGCTATATTGTTTAGGGAATAATGACAAGGAAAAAAATGCGTACATGTTGAGTAAACAGCAATTGTTTTTTCCAAATATTTTTGATTTAGAATTGGTTGAATCCAGATGTGGAACTCAAAGATACAGAGGGCCAACTGTATTTTTCCTACATTTGTTTCCCTGTGACCCTGTTTTCTTCACTTTTTAAACCCCGTTGTCTTGTATTGATTTTGTAACAATCTTAAATCCTTTTGGAAACCAAGTGGAGCGTAAACAGTGCATATTTTTGTTGGAGGCAACACGAAGGCACAGCCAGTGACAGAGCAAGTCTCAAAGCCACTGCAGGACTTACCTGTGGAGTGGCCTTGGGCGAGTTACTTCCACTCTGAGGTTCCATTTGCCAGTCTAAAGAGAATGAGCCTACCTCTCAGAGTGGTCTTGCTGTTTAAATGATATAATGTGCATGACGTGCCAAACAATGTCCCTGGCATCAAGATGCTGTCCTTAGATATTAGTTTTGTCTTGTGTCTTCCAATGTGTCTTTAAAAATTAAGCTATACTAATAAATAGATATTTCTAAATTGATGAAAAAGTATGTATGATGCTTAGAGGGGGTTGATCGATTCCAGCACGTACATGAGCTTCTTTGTTCGCGTGGCTCAAGCACTCACCAGTTTGCTTAGGTATCTGGAGAATTATGTTCATTCCTGTCTCCTGCTTCATAAAATCTCCTGATAGACAAGGCGTTAAAGTATGAAGATGTGGTCGTATCTTATGCAACTGATTGGAGTGGGTTTTCCCTCTTAACGATAAACAGCTTCTGATAATATCCCTTAAGAATGCAGGATTTCTGGATGTCAGGAAGTTAAGATTGTATCTGACGAAGGCTTCCTGGTATCAACCACTCACTATCTGTCGCTCCAGATTTCATATGCTGACTCCACTGGGAGTGGGGAATCCCTTTTTGGACTACGGCATGTGCTTCCTGGCCTGACCTTGCGGTTGCCCTCTCTTTCCCCATCAGCCTTGTAGCGGTGCCTGGGAACCTGCATCCTGCGGAAAGATGGAAGAGCAGATGACAGCTTCCGGTCAGGCTCGTACATATGTGAATGCATTCTCCGCCCGGACGCTGGTCATGTGAGACATTTCCGGAAAAGCATTATGGTTTTCAAAACACTTCAAGTTAACTTGGGATATCTCATTCCTCGACATGAAACTTTTCATGAATGGGAGAAGGACCTATTTTTGTTGTGGTACAACAGTTGAGAGCAGCACCAAGTGCATTTAGTTGGATGAAATCTTCTCGGATTTCACCCAACTAAAAGTATTTTTAAAAATAAATAAATAATAGTCTTACCTAAATTATTAGGTAATGAATTGTAGCCAGTTGTTAATATCTGCAGATTTTTTAAAAAAACATAAAATGATTTATCTGTATTATAGAGGATCCAACAGATCAGTATTTTTTCTTCCTATGATGAATTTTTTGAAATTTTACACACAAAAAGGTACTTCAGTATTTCACTTTTCTCGATCACTAAACATATGATAGATTTCAAAAAAAATCAGTAAAAGCATTACTATAAATGTTGACTTAATATCATGGGACAATTAATCAGGATTGTAAATGCTCATTTATGGTTAATACCATTGGAGGTACATTCATTGTGCCAAACCATTTTATGAGTTTTTTGTTAGCTTGCTTTAAAATTTATTACTGTATGAAATAGTTTTATAAAAAAATTATATTTTTATTCAGTAATTTAATTTTGTAAATGCCAAATGAAAAATGTGTTTTGCTGCTATGGTCTTAGCCTGTAGACATGCTGCTAGTTTCAGAGGGGCAGTAGAGCTTGGATGGAAAGAAAAGAAACTCGGTGTTAGGTAATTAACTATGCACTAGTATTTCAGACTTTTTTTATATACATACTTTTTTCCTTTTGTAATACATTGGAAAACTTATTTGGGAGATTTTGCATTTTTTGTTGTGTTTTTTTTTTTTTTTTTGTTATTGTTGGTTTATAAAAGCATGCATTGCACTTCTTTTTTGGGAGATCTATGTTGTTGATGTCCTATGTTTTGTTTTGAGTTTAGCCTGACTGTTTTTTTAATTCAGGGATTCTGAGTTTGATCAGCATCCCCCATGGTTTCTAAGTGTATGGTCTCAAAACTGCTGCACAGATCCTATGTTTGCAGCTGGGGAGACAGAAACTGGGGTCCATAGCCAGTTGCTGCCTTAAGAGCATTTGGTGCAAGATGGCCAGCACTGAACCTTTGATATGACAGTGTACTTACTGCCTTGTAGCAAAATAAAGCTGTGCCCTTATTTTACTTACTTTTGGCTTCTCTCTTTCTTGTGATTGTGGACGATAGTTATTCTTTTAAGAAAACGGAGCAAACTCAAAGCACATTCCTCTCTTAATAATTTGCACACCATCTGAACTTCATGGGAAGAAGTCAAAAATCATTACTATGCAGAAGGAAGAACAAGCAAACCAAGTTAAATAGTTCACAGAATAATCACAATGATGACTGGGAGGAATCTTCTAGAATGTATCAGTTAGGGTAGATGTAGAATCTTCTAGAATGTATCAGTTAGAGTGTATCAGTGGCATTTGAGTTGGGATAACGGGGGGAGAATTCATTTACAAAGTACTGATGCCATGGATGTGGACAGGGTGTAGGAGAGCCACAGGGCTGTGCGTGCACGCGGTTACAGGTTTAAAGGCATTTGGAGGGCCACCTGGAGGGGGAGTCATGGAAAGCGGGAGCCCTTGCGAGGAACAGTAGCCTTTGCCAAGGTCACTGCCACCCAAGGTGACCTCACAGGGAGGGAGCCAAGGATAAGCGCTAACCTTACTCCCCCAAGACCTTCCAGCTCCACCCAGGGGTCCTCACTGGCAGAACATCCGTTCAGGACAACCCTATTTTCCCAGAGGAATCTCCACTGGCTCCATCTCTCAACTCGATGACCTTTTCACTGTGTTCTAATACCCCTTTGACATAAATTCCTTTTAATTTCCTTCAGCCACTCTGTTCCAGCTCAGACTTGGAGTTCTCACATGCGTGGTACACTTGGTGTTTATACAGCCAAAGATTTGTTACACCTAAATTACTAGTCCTTAAGGCTGTTCTGTGTTCTTTTATTGTCCTGCTGATAGATGATAACACATCATTCTACTGATAAGAAGTGTTTTATATACATGCCCTCTCAGGGTGTTTTTCCAGGTGCTGACTGTGCCACTGACCAGCAGTTCGAACTTGGACAAGTCACCAAGCAAAGCACTGTACAAGTGTTTGTTATTACATATGCTTTCCGTAATTAAGAGGTGCCTGCCATGTGGTGTGTCAAATGTTCATCCTGCTAGAAATGTGCATTGCCTGTTACAGAGTTACACTTAGGGGCCACATTATATAATAATTATTAAATTAATGGTAAGAGAGAACTCAACATTATACAGAACTGACATAGGTACTTACCCTTCTAACAAGTATATAACCCAATAACTAGAGACTAAAAACCTAAAACTAATGAAAAGGAATGCACATAGTGATGTTATGGCCAAATACACTCACATAACACCCATTTCACAAGCATTTCCCAAACGTGTATTTGTCCTGATCATTTTTTAAAACATCCTTCTCTTTACAGAAGGAATTCAGGTAGTAAAATAAATGGGAATAGTGTTATATGCTACTCAAATGAAAGGTTGTCCTTGTGGGTCACTGTGTATAAAGCTCTCAGCTGCACAAGTACATCCAGAGATTAGGAGAGACACTATGAAGACAGATATGTCCTCCGACTTCTAGGTGAGACTGATAGTTCAAGAAGAGAGAGATGTCTGGGGAAGAACTTCCTTGTTTCTTTAGAAATTATACAATATTAGAAGTGAAGGGAAACTTAGATATTTTCAGAAGCTTCCCATAAAGGGATCCCTGCATTGCTTTAGTGAAAGAAAATCAGTTTTGGAACCCAACCAATCTTGGTTTGAATTCCTACTCTGCCCTTTACCAGCTCTGTGACTTTGTATGTGTTTCACTTAATTTCCCTAAGCTTCGTTTTACTTATATTGGAGATAAAAAGACACTTCAAGCTTGTTAGCTATTGTGAAAATTACGTGAGATAATAAATGCAAATTCTTGCATCTCTGTAACATGTTACAGTGCCTGTGGATAAGATGAGTCACTATAGTGACTTATGATCGGTCAGAGAAAAACCGTGTCTATTACCCAGCGATGGAATAGTGAATACCTCAGCAGCCTAAGTCCTTGATTAGATCTATTCTCTATATTAAAACTAATTTTAAATCTAGACTAGGCATGGTCACTCTCACCAGTAATCCCAGCACTTTGGAAGCCCAAGGTGGGGGGATTACTTGAGGCTAGGAATTTGAGACCAGCCTGGGCAACATAGTGAGATCCCATCTCTAATAAAAAATTTTGAAAAGTTAGCCTGTAGTCCCAGCTACTCAGGAGGCCGAGGTGGGAAAATCACTTTAACCCAGGAGTTTGAGGTTGCAGTGAGCTGTGGTCTCGCCACTGCACTCCAGCGTGGACATCAGAGAGTGATCCTGCCTCAAAAATATGTATATATTTTAAAAATCTACATTATGTCTTCTGAAAATATTCCTAATCATTCTAATATATTTTAATGCATGTTTCTCCTTTCATGTGGGGTATATTTTTCTTTAAACTTATCGGTTGCTAATCCAAAAAGAAAGCTATCTAGTAGGTAAAATGTGATGTACATGTCTATTATGCTGCACTTAAAATACTTACAAGTTTGGGATTTATTTTACCTTTTTTAACCATTGCTATTATAAAATAAATTCTTTCTTATTCACTGTTTTTAGAGGGTAGAGTTGAGGAAAGGAAGTCAGTTAAAATGCAAACTTCTTTTTAAAAGTGAAGTTTACTTATATACAGTTATGCATAGAATAGAAACTTTGCTCTCTGTAGCAAAAGGGAGCTGGACTATAATTGGTAAAAACTAAGTAAAAGTTCTTTTTAATTAATTAATTCAATACAATTTAATTCAATACAAATAATCTTGATGCTAACGTGGAAATCGAAGAGATTGATATTTGCCGTATGGACTATATTTCTTTAATTCCACTAATATATGTTGAGCCAGGTGCTGTGTTTGACATTGGGGTTAGAGCTCAAAATGACGTAGATAAAAATCCCTGCCTTCTGTGAGCTTATGTTCTGCTGGAGGGAGATACAGATGATTGAGTGATTAATTACAACATGGTCAGAACAGGGATAACAGAGACCACAGGACGGCACCAGATCTAGACATAGAAGAGCAAGACAGATTTCCCACAGAACTGGCATGTAGTCAGGCCTGGCACATAAAGCCAGGCTACGGTGGAGGCAGGCATTGGACAGGCCAGTAGCGTAAGGGGTGACATCTGATATTTGCTGGAGAAAAACCCAAAAATGACGACTTGTCTTTGAATTCATGATGATGCATTGCAATTGGACACTCAAGCAGTTCTACCACCTGAGTGGATCCTGTAGTATTTTCTTTTTCCCATGCTCTGGACAACCATTTCACACTGCTTCCTCTCAAAGCCCTCCATCCCATTTCTACCCAGCTCCCAGCAGATACCCTTGACTCAGACATAAATGAGAAAATGGAAGAGGGAAGGTCTCTGCCTTCCCTCTTGTTACGGTGGGTGAGCAGGGCCTCTGCCAGCCGTCCCCCTGAATCCTCAAGGGCCTCGTCCTGCAGATACCGTCTCCAGCTTCAACAGTGTCTTCCTCTGTCCTGGGTCATTCCCATCACATTAACCATGGTCTCCAACTCCCAGCAGTAAAGACAGTACCCCCTTACATGCTCCGTGGTATCACTCCATTTATCTGCTCGTCTTCTCGGCAATACCGCTTAAGGGAATCTTGGACGGTGGGTCCTCACACCCTCATGTTGCCTCCCCTCAGCCCTCTCCACACAAACTTCCATTGCCCCAACTCCACCACGCCTGCCCTTGTCATCGTCACCCCCGACATCCATGTTGCCAAACCCCGGGGTCGCTTCCTAGGCCTCGTTTGACTTCACTTGCCAGCAGAATTGCCAATCCCACTTTCTTGATCCATTTTCCTCTCTTGGCCTTTGGCATGATTGTCTTGGTTTTCCTCCGTCCTCATTGGTTTCCTCTACTGTCTGCGCCTCCTCAGTGTGGCCCCCATGTGACCCTCTCCTCCTTCTGTCTCCATCGTGCTTCCTAAGGGGTTTCATTTGTGCTGTTGCTTTAAATACCGTCTCCACCTTCAGCCCTGACCCCGTCTGGAATTCCAGACTCCTGCACCCTATTCTGTGTTAACATCTTCCTGTAAAAACATCTTAAATGAAGTATGAACAAAACAGAGCTCATAATCAAAATGCTTTTGTTTTTCTCATTCACAATAATTTGGCCATTATATCTTAATTAATTTCTTAATTTCTCAAGCCAAAAATTTAAGTGTCATCTTTGATTTCTCTCTTTACCTTACACCCAAGTGCTCAGAAGGACCTGAATATTCTACCTTCAAAACATATCTTAAATGCATTTGCTTTTCTCTGCTGCCTGTAATGATATTATTAGTAATGACACAATATTTGTGAAGTGCTCACAATATTCTAGGGAAGAAAGGAGAGGGAGGAAAGGTTTCTGGCAGAGAGAGGAATAATGGTGATATCTGAGAGGTCAGAGTATTGAGAAACCAAAAGGGAAAGCTGGAGAAGAAGAAAAGATATGAGGCTGGAGAAGGAAGAGTGTAAATAGAGTTTGAATTTTGTCCGTAGAGATATGGGGAATCATTGAATGGTTGTAGGCAGGGAAATAAAATGATTAACTTATATCTGATTTATATAAATCTGTTCCCTTTTTCATAGATAGCATAAAATTAAACCTCAGATTAGCAGGACCAAATGATTGCAGACTCTGAATTTTATACTCAGTTAATTGGACTTTACATAGTACATTTCCTACGGCTTCTTAATTTCAAAGGAATGTGCCTTAATCCCAGAAAATCCTTTGAACCAAAGTTCATAAAGGCTGTTTTCACATTTCGTAATCCATAAAGTAATTAATTCAGGAAGAATTGCATAAAACACTTCTCCTTTAAGAGAAGAATATATTCAACCAATAATTTATCTAAAACTTTCCTTGTCATTTTAAAAAGCCAAATCTTCCACATTTTTGTGATATAATTTTTTATTATATTTTGATATATTTCGATGTTTTTGGCTATTAATGAATTCTGCCAACATTCATTCCTAAAGGTGTTTTCAGCTGAATTTTATATTTTATTTTACTCTTCAATCTAGAAGGCATTCTTATAGTCAGTGGTTCTCAGATTTTATTAGGAATCAAAAATACATTGAAAAATTGTTCAAAATGGAGATTCTTGACCTCAGCCTCAGGGAGTCTGATTTATGAGTCAGGTGTAGACCCAGGAATGTTTAACAAGCTTGCAGGTGATTCTAACAAAGGTGGTCTGAGAAGACCACAGTAGAAAACCCTGCCTTAGCAAAAAACTTACTCCCCCGACACTGTGTTTTCTCTCGAAACACTCCCCAATAGCTTTCAATCCCTGTGGAGCCCATAATTTTTAATTAAAATACTCATTGGTCTATAGAATATTAGAAAAATATTAAGACCCTAACTATAAGTAGATTTTCTCAAATCCAGAGAATTATTATGTTCCAGATGTTGGTACTTAAGGCTAACCTTGGCCTTCTGATCCATCTTTTGCGTGATTTTTACAATATGTGGGGAAGCATAGTTTTATTCACCATATCTAAACCTCTTTACTAATATAGTTCTATTGCATGTGATCTATTAAAAAGGAATTTATATCTCAAGAAGTTTAGCACATAAACAAAACAAAACAAATTTTCATTCAGAAGTCCTTAATTCTAAACCAGTCTTCAATCAACTTGCCGAAAACTCTTGTTCAAGTCACTTTACACCTCTGTACTTTGGGATTTCTATTTAAATGGAGGAAGTATTTAATCCTGTATATAGTTACCAAGCACATGGAGGGCCTCAGATCAAAGACAAGCAAAATTCAAAGAAAGCTCTGGTAGCCCAAAGACATTGGAATACTTAGGATAGAACTGTGAGATTTTCCTGCTAGAAAACATCCTCTGAAATGAACTTGTGAGTTAGTAAGTCACCCTTAGCCTGTGTTTGGGGCAGATGTTAAGCAGAGTCAGGATTCGTTTTCATTCAGTCACTTTTCTGGAGAATGTACATCTGTCTGCCTATTCTTTAATGATCCCAAATGCATAATGATGGACAGACACCCCTCCCTTCCTTGGTCAGTTTCTGGGTCAGGGCAAGTAGTGCTCAGTGTATGACCTGAAGCCCTCTGGAACAGAGGTCATTGAATGGCTTGGCCTTCCTCAGCCTCCCAAACCCTCTTCCCTCCTCTATTTCAAATCTTCCAAATTAAATATAATGGATTGAAGACATGTGTTAATGGTATTCCATCAGGAAATTTCACCAAACGACAATGAAAGGGGAAATAAGGGACATAAATAGACAGAAAATAAGTTGTTTTCTTTGTCAAGAACCTAACTCATTCATTTACTCAACAAATATTTATTGAGTACTTCCCGTGCAAGCAAGGCAGAATTCAAAATAATTAAATGCAAATATTACATATATATGTAACATATGTTTATATAAAAACAATTAACATATAACATATTAAATTACTGGCAAAGTAATATTTTCTTGGATACCCCCAAAAACACTAAAAAAAGGATTATATCAGATTCACTTTTTTAATAACCACATTTCTTTAAAATGTTCGTTTTCATGTTTTAACATTTCTGACATCAGGCTGTATCTTTAACATGATCTGATTTTTCTTTCTTTGAAAACTGCCATTAAATCCATAAAGTCTTACAATTGGTGATATAAAATAAAGGAAAAACTTGGAACTTAACCAGCAGAAATTTCTGAAAGGACCCCCTAGCTTTTTATTAGTAATGAAACCAGCAAGAGTTCTACTCCCCAAAAACTTTATCCACTTTCTCCAGGCACGTGCTTAACTATGGCTCATGGGTTAGTATGTGTCTGAACTTCTGCAGAGTGGAAGCCTTTTATCTCCAGTGTCTAACCCAATGCCCAACATGAAGCAGGTGCTCGATAAACATTCAGAAAATCCATGAAAGAATGTGAATTAGCATCCGAGTGGTCTCCCCTCCACCCTACCTATGTGACTATGGTCAACCACTTCACCTCTCTGGGTCTGTGTTTGCTCAGCTACACTTGAATTTGGATCTGCTCAGCCATAGATTCCTCCCAGCTCTAACCATCTTTGAGTAAGTGAAGTCATTAAGAAATTGGAAACTACAGTGGTTTTAGAGGATTTGTTTGAAGTATGTATTGCCTTTGATACCATTTGCTAGACACCAAGAAGGGAGAAGGAGTTTCTGTGCTTTGGGTCTACTCCCATCTCATTCCCTAAGCCTCACAATTGCTGCTTAAATAGGAGTCCAAGGAACCCAACAATATTCTGTTGTGTCACTTAAAAGCTATTCAATGTATGGAAGCTTTCTGCATGTCTCATGGTTAATTTCTATCACAAGCCAACGAGCCAGCTGTTTCATTATACAAAAGTCTAAGACAATTTAAACTTACTTTCTAATACTCTCATGAAAAATCAATACCCTAGAACAGGGGTGAGCAAATTACAGTCCCTGGACAAATCTGGCCCACTGCCTGTTCTAGTAAATACAGTTGGATTGGAACATAGCCACACCCTCTTGTTTCCATATTGTCTTTGGTTGATTCTCTGCCACAATGGCAGAGTTGAATAGTTGCAACAGAGACCATGTGGCCTGCAAAGCCGAAAATACTTACTATCTGGTCCTGTACAGAAAAAGTTTGTCACCCCAACCCTAGAAGAAAAGTAGTCAAAAATCACAATAGCATATTAATGATGGAAATAATGGATTCTGCTTCAGTTAAACAGACTAATTTAGTTTATGATTTCTCCAATACCTGGGCCCTTTGTTGGCTACACACCATGGCTGCTTCTGATTGGGGGCTGAGAACATGTAGTAGGTTAAACCACGTGAAATTGCCTATATCTGATGGATTTGACCTACAAATATGTGGTCAACTTCATGTGACTCAACCTAATACTTAGGCCTCCTTCAGAGTGCTCGGTTTCAATTCCCCGTTCCCTTTGTAGTCTTCCAGCCACCTCAGTGGTTCTCAGTCTTGGCTACATAGTAGAATCACCTGGAGAGCTTTTAAAAAATGAATCCCAGGCCACACCCAGGACCAACTGAAAGAGAATCTCTTGGGGAGAAAACCCGGCTCTTGATATTTTTGGAAAGCAGCCCAGGTGATTCTAAAGTGAGTCCGGCTTGAGAACCGTCGTGCTATACCATGGTAATACCCACGTGCTGGGTGCTATGGACTCCTTCCAACGGGACAAGAGAATGTGGACAGTTGTAATAAACCTACAATGAATAAACCTACAATAAACCTACAAAATAATACTGCAGAGGTTCTCAAACTTCACCATTCATCAAATCCTCTGGAGGGCTTGTGAAAACACAGGCTCCACTCCCCAAATTTCTGATTCTGATTCTGTAGGTCTGGACTAAGACCTCATTATTTTTTTCTTTCTTCCTTTTTTTTTTTAGAGATGGGGTCTAACTATGTTGCCCAGGCTGGTCTTGAACCCCTGGGCTCAAGGGATCCTCCCACCACAGCCTCCAAAGAAGCTGGGGTTATAGGGCATGGGCCACCATGCCTGGCTGATAATTTGTTCTTCTAACAAATTCCCAGGTGATATTGATGCTCCTGGTGCAGGATCTACACTTTGAGAAGCATTGTGCTATTACTGTCTAGTTCGTAGTAAGTCCTTTGTAAATGATGATGGAACAGATAATGAGAGAAATGTGGTAAAGTCTATGCTGGGGATTAGTCTATGTTAGATACTAGGATATAGCAGTGAACAAGAGAGTCTATCCTTGAGTAGCTCACACTTTAGAGAGAAATACATAACTTCAAGGGTATGAATACCACAAAAGGGAAGCATAGGCTACTCTAGTGGCACATAGAGATCACCTAGCTCAGTGGTTCCCAGCCATTTGAAAGCTCCCTTCTAAGTACCATGTTGACAATGTCTATCATCACCAGGTCAGCTGGAATCCAAGGACAGAACACTCATTTGGAAAGCTTGATGAGTTGGGTGGGGGAAGAAAGAGAGGAGGAGAGAGAGAAAAAAAAAGAGACAGAGAAAATGCACAGGTCAATAGGTAAAAAGAAGAGCAGTCCCAGCCACTCAGGAGACTGAGGCAGGAGGATCACTTGAGCCCAGGAGTTTGAGGCCAGCCTGGGCAACATAGTGAGACCTGGTCTCCAAAAAAAAAAGAAGAAGAAGAAGAGCAAAAAGTGAGTTTCCCCACGAATCACTAAGTTCCTACTTTTGTCTTATTACTGCTGACTATTAACAAAGTCCTGTTTAATCAACTATTAAATAATTAGATAGTCTCCTAGTGAAGATCATAGCTAGGTGCTAGCACACCTTAGAATGGGAGAAGGTCTTCATTTCCAGTTATTTGAACTACTTAAGATTACAAATATCAAGGACACATTCAGACTCAGGTGGACTCAGCTAATGGGGCCTTTCCGTAAGGACACAAAGAAGTGTGGAAGAAACCAAAAGGGTTTCAGCGGCAGCAGTATTCAGGTCTGGAGCTGAAAGGTTATATGGGATACCATGGCAATCGTGATGGCCCAGGGATCCCAGGGCTCAGTTGCTGTCCCTCTGGCCACTCTGGTTGTCCAGGCCCTCCTATCCTGAGAACCCCCTTCAAGGTCCCACTCCTCTCTCTCGAAATGGGTATAGCCTCATATTATCTCATAACCAATAAGGATGACATGATTATTTTTGACCTGGGATTAATTTTTGAATTTGTTTTTTTACAAACTATTGTCAGAGGCCTTCATTTTTTAGGCCAAGGTCCAAGTAATCTTGTCCATGAGGAAATCCATGAATAATGTACTACACCAATAATAGATTTTGGTGGAGTAGAATTTTTCCTGACTGACCTTACTGCAAGAGAGTTGACTAAGTTCCTGCACAATTCCCTCTTTCCATTCCTCTGGTTGCTTTTCTCTGAGTGCTCTCCCGGTAGATGTTAACATTTCCAAAACATCTACTTATCCCCAAGCAGGTGGTCATGGCTTTAGCAGGGCAAGGAGGAATCGCTGGACTCCACCCCACTCCATCTACAAAAATAATCGGTATCTATTGAAATCTATGGGTCTCCCTAAGTCACAAGTCTCAAATTCATTTCTAGTGCTGATTCTTGGTGCCCTTTGGTTCAATTCTTGTATTAAGTGAGCGGACTGAGATATGAATTAGCATGTGCTTGGGACATAAAATCAATTATAGGGCCAAGTGGGCGCTATTCTAGTATTAAAACAGCCGTGGAGTACTCACGGGGCCTGCCTGCAGACCTCGGCAGCATGTGTTGACTGCTCCTCTTCCTAACCTCTAGCTGCATCATTCTCCCAGAGCTGTCCTGCCCCTTCTCTCTGTCACTGTGTGCGCTTTCTAGCTTTCTGTACTCAGTGGAGTTCACCTATATCCCTGACACCTGGGCCCTTTGGCAGAGCCATGAGGCAATCTGCCCGTCTACATCCCCTGGGTCTGTTTTTCCCTGCCTTGTCTTTTTTTTTTTTTTTTTTGAGACAGAGTCTCACTCTCTTTTTTTTTTTTTTTTTGAGACAGAGTCTCACTCTCTTGCCTGGAGTGAGTGCCGTGGCGTCAGCCTAGCTCACAGCAACCTCAAACTCCTGGACTCAAGCAATCCTACTGTCTCAGCCTCCCAAGTAGCTGGGACTACAG